>WNYA01001066.1:0-92500 GCA_019512145.1 Engystomops pustulosus
TCATTGCGGCTGATCCTGAGTGAGTACCGCTGGGGAAGTTAAAGGGGGGGTAGAGATTGTTTCCTGCTAATTGGCTCACCTCCCAGGGAATAGGGACATAGCAACGGACATTGTTAACCCCCGATTAACTCCACAAAACCAGCCCAATCATGTCAGCCCAAGATGAAGACACTGAACTAGAGCAACTCCAGTCTCCCGGACCCTCCTCAGGGTATCGGATTATGCTAAACCCTCCAGAGAGCCCGTCCATCCCTATTCCAGCCAGTGCCACCACCATTGTGCCCCTGTTAAATGCTCTACTATCTGGGGGCTCCCTGGTTACCCCACTATGAAAGACAGTTGCACACTCTCTCTGAATTTAGAGTCAAAATGCTAGCTACCTTCACTCTGTATCCGCTTACAGAAGAACAGAAAGTGGGTATTCTAACCGGGCAGTTCAAATCCTGGCCCCATGAAGAGCACCAGAATGTGGCCCAAATCCTCAATACGCTGTGCACCACCTTTGAAAAATGTACTGCCTCTGAGCTGAAGCAGAAGTTCTTTGGGAAAAGACACAAGCTTCAAGAATCCCTCAGAGACTTTGGCCTCTCCCTACAGGAGACATGGAGGGCTATCATCCGCCTTGATCCCAAAGAGACTGAGAATTCCGACCAAACCCTGAGAGAGCAACTACTGTGCTGCCTAACCCTGCTGCCATCCGGGCTTAGGCCCAAGTGACTTTGTGTTTTTTTGTGGCTTGCGGCTGAAGGACACCACCGCTGATCACTGCTGAGCCCCTGCTGCCTGCTGGACATCGGAAAAGGAAGTCATCGTGCGCCGCAGCTGTCCCATCACCGCGGATGAACCTGAGTGGGTAACGATGGGGAAGTTAAAGGGGGGTAGAGATTGTTTCCGACGCTAGGTTATTGGCTCACCTCCCAGGGAATAGTGACTGTGTCTTAAAGTGCCCACGTCCCATTCTAGCCATCGCCCATAGCAACGGACATTGTGTAACCCCTCAGACTTCACCAAGCTAGCCCAATCATGTCAGCCCAAGATGAAGACACTGAACTGGAGCAACTCCTGTCACCCGGACCCTCCTCAGGGTATCGGAGCATGCTAAATCCTCCAGAGAGTCCGTCCAGTCCTATTGCAGCTAATGCCACCACCATTATGACCCTGACTATGCCCTACTATGTTGGAGCTCCCTGGTTTCCCTACTTTAAAGGAAAGTTGCACACTTTTTCTGAATTCAGGACCAAGATGCTAGCTACCTTCACCCTGTTTCCACTCACAGAAGAGCAGAAAGTAGGCATCCTAACCTGGCAGTTAAAGGGACCCGCTCTCCGGGAAGTCAAGTCCTGGCCCCGAGCAGAATGCCAGAATGTGCCCCAAATCCTTAACAGGCTGCGCACCACCTTTTAAAAATGTACTGCCTCTGAGCTGAAGCAGAAGTTCTTTGAAGCCCCAAGAAGCCCTCTCCCTACAGGAGACATAAAAAAAGGCTGTCACCCGCCTTGACCCTAAAGAGGCTGAGAATTCCGAGCAAACCCTTAGGGAACAATTCATTAATGGGCTTCTGGATAAGAATCACTAATGCCAGTTAAAAATGCTGTCTCTTCAACATGCCCAGGCTTTTTTTCTTGAGTTCAAGGAGATTGCCATTGACATCCTGGGAGAACGCCTGCCTGCTGAACCACAGGAGGAGTCTGAGCCTGTGGATCTGGAACATACTGCTCTGGCCTTTCCTCTAGCGCAACCAGCAACACCACCTCCAGTGTCTGCCGAAGTCGCTATCCTAGCAGAGAAGGTAATCACCCTGGCAGACACCATGAGCAAACTGCTCGAGCGAATGGCTCAACTGGAAGTGGCTGCTCCCTCCAAGAAGAAGAACCACCTGATAGCTCCTTACAGCCAGCTACTCCCCGAGACTCCCGGGCCAAGCAACACCCAGCCATGGGAAATCTCTGGACACCTGGAGCCAAAGAGAACCAAGACTGCGATGCAATTACTGCCATAGATACGGGCATGAAGAGAATGAGTGTCGTCGGCTAAACGACAAACCCTTGAAGCTACGAGATGACCTCCAAGGGAAGAATTTCTAAGTCCCAGAGACTCTAACTGGATGCCAAGGTTCGTGGGGACTCGCCCCATGGTCCATGTGACCATAAATGGAGTAACCCTACCGGCCTTAATAGACACCGGCTCTCAAGTGACCACAATCCGCAGTGCCATCTTTAAGAGGTGCCGAAAAGGAGCATCCCTGTTGCAGCCTCCCAACGCCTACCTGAACATTATTGCTGCTAATGGGAAGACTGTACCCATCCGCGGCTAATGGGAACCCCCACTCACCATTGGAGACATTGGGGCAGATTTACTTACCTGGCCCATTCGCGATCCAGCGGCGCATTCTGTGTGGTGGATTCGGGTCTTCCGGCGATTCACTAAGGTAGTTCCTCCGACGTCCACCAGGTGGCGCTGCTGCTCTGAAGTTCCCTGAGGTCCGTCGGAATGCACGAGCCTATACCTGGTGATGGTAAGCGCGAGTCCCGCAACACTTTTTTTCTTTAAATGCGGCGGTTTTTCCGAATATGTTGGGTTTTCGTTCGCCCACACCCCCCGATTTCCGTCGCGTGCATGCCGATGCGCCACAATCCAATCGCGTGCACCAAAATCCCGGGGCAATACAGGGAAAATCGGCACAAATCGTAAATATTCGGGTTACACGTTGGGAAAACGCGAATCGGGCCCTTAGTAAATGACCCCCACTGAGTTAACCAGACAGGGCGTAGTGGTGACACAAGTGCCTGAAGATGGTAACTTCTCCCTGGTACTGGGTACGAATGTCCTCCGAAACTGCTACCCTGAAGAGCTGAAGGCTCTCCATGACTCTCTACCAACAGTGCCCAGCGGTTCTCGGAAGGCAATTCAGGAGACTATGCAGGTCCTAGCGGAGCAACAGAAGTTTGCTGGCCCCAATGGAGGATCTGACCAATGGCTTGGCAAGTGGCCATGGCACCTGAAGATAGGGAGAAGACAGCTTTCACCACCCCGATGGGCCTGTTCGAGTTCAACAACATGCCATTCGGCCAATGCAACGCCCCAAGCACGTTCCAGCCGTTAATGGAGAGGTGTTTGGGCCATAAGAACTTCGAGACCGTCCTCCTGTACTCCAAGACCTACGAGGAGCACCTCCAACATCAGTCTGAAGTCTTTCAAATCCTGACCCAGCATGGGTTGAAAGTAAAGCCGCCCAAGTGCCATCTATTGCAGCCTAGCGTAAAGTAACTGGGACATGTGGTGAGTGCTAGCGGAATCGAGCCAGACCCAGATAAAATTGCAGCTGTCCATAACTTGCCTACCCCATCTACTACCCGGGACATTAAGAGCTTCCTGGGATTTGCCAGCTACTACAGGCGATTCATCCCGAAGTTTGCCCAGCTGGCGGGCCCCCCTGCAAGAACTCTTAAGGGGACTGCCGAAAGATGGCCAACGACCCCGAGCGGCCATTGAATGGACAGCAGAATGAGAAGCTGTGTTCCAGATGCTTAAGCAAAGGCTGACTGAGCCTCTGGTGTTAGGATACCCCGATTACAATCTGCCATTCATCCGTTACACCGATGCCAGCAAGCAGGGATTAGGAGCTATCCCAGCTTCAGAATGGGACTGAACGGGTCATAGCCTACGCCAGCCGTTCCCTCCGAGAACCGGAACAGAACAACCAGAATTACAGTTTCTTCAAGTTGGAGTTCTTGGCGTTAATCTGGGATGTGACTGAAAAAGTTCAAGGACTACCTAGCTGCTTCCTTCTTCACTGTCTTCACAGACAACAACCCCTTGGCGCATCTAAACATCGCCTGACTTGGAGCGCTGGAACAGCGTTGGGCCTCCAGGCTGGCCAACCTCAACTTTACCATCAAGTACCGGGCTGGCAAGACCAATGACAACGCCAATGCTTTGTCCCGACTCCCTGACCAGTGGGAGGGACTTTCCATGGATGCTCAGTGGGAAGATGTGGAGATGCCAGAGTTCTATGCCCGGTTTGTGCGACAAGATGCCAGAGTTCTATGCCCGGTTTGTGTTTACTCCTAACCCTTGTAAGAAGTGCCTGCTACCCCACAGGAAGAGTCTGCACCACCTGCAGAGAAGGACCTCTGGATGAGTCTTCAGGCTGATAGCCGCGCCATAGGAGAGGTGATGGACTATCTCTCTAGCGGGTGAGTGCATGAAAGAATCCGCCCGCGAAGAGCTGACGGAGAATTGTCTCAATTGTGGCGCCAGAGGAAGACTCTGAGTATGCATCAGGGCCTGCTAGAAAGGAGAACTCTGGACCCTATCACTTATGACCGGCTGTACCAGGTTGTGATTCCCCGGAGGGATGCCAAGATAGTGCTAGATGTGTGTCACGACCAGT
The DNA here is from genome assembly GCA_019512145.1 of Engystomops pustulosus. Lineage (NCBI taxonomy): Eukaryota > Metazoa > Chordata > Amphibia > Anura > Leptodactylidae > Engystomops > Engystomops pustulosus. Next base: position 4,394 of record WNYA01001066.1, read on the forward strand.
CTGGACACTTTGGCCACCCGAAGACTAAAGCTACCCTCCAGAAGCGCTTCTACTGGGTGGGATAAAATCCTTACGGACAAGGGGACTGCATTTGAGTCACAAGTGTTCCAGGAGCTGTGTACCCTCTATGGCTGCAAGAAGCTGAGGACCACAGCCTACCATCCTCAGGGCAATGGACTCTGTGAGAAAATGAACCAGACTCTCATTAACATGCTGAGGACCCTGACCCCTGCAAAAAAGGCTGAGTGGCCGAAACTACTACCGGAGTTAGTATACCTGTAGAATAATACCACCCATTGTTCCACAGGATGCACTCCTTACTACCTGATGTTCGGAAGACATGGACATATCCCTGCCGATATGGCGTTGGACATGGAATCCCCTGACTCCCAATCTCTACTCCCTCAGACTGATTGGGTCCAGGAACACCAGAGGCGTTTGGCGGATGCCAGAGAAATTGTGGACCTTCAGGTGGAGGAAGCCCGAGACAAACAAAAAAGGGAATTTGACCGCAATGCCTGCGCTGAACCTCCTGCCCCTGGAGAACGAGTGTGGCTGCGAAAAAACCACCCCACCAGTAAGTTAGATGGGCGTTGGGAGCGTGAGCCATACCTGGTTAGGGACAGTCTCTCCCCTGAAGTCTATGAGATTTCAAGAGGAGACCGTCCACCACTCCAGGTACACAGGAACCGGCTGACGAGATGTCTTCGTTCCTTTGTCCCTGTGTCAAGTCCGCTGGCCCCTACTTCCAGTCCAACATCCTCTTTGTGTTCACTTACCCCCAGTTCCTTAGAACTTGTGACTGTGCCTCAATTTTGTGTACTTGTTTCAACCCCAGTGAGAGATACTCCAGAGAGGCCATCATTCCCATCGCAGTCTTCCATTCTGCTGCCTGTGAAGGATGACCCAGCGCCAGAACCGGTGGCCCCTGTTGCATCTGAGGCACCTGCGACCCCAGCTCCAGTGCCCGAGTCAGTGGATGACGACGAGGAGGTTGTACTTTTCTCCCAACAGTAACTCCGGAGGTCCCAGCGGGAAACAAAGGAGAAAGCTCCTGCATACCTGCAAGGGTACCAGCTGCCTCGCCGCAGAGGTCAGAGAGCCCAGATGGTGCACTTCTCTGAACCTGAGGTACTCACCGCTACGTCATATAACTCTGATACAGAGTAACCCCTGATGGGCTGTAGCCTTAACAGGTACTGAACTGTGTATATATTGTGAATATGCTGAGCGCCCATATACCTCATAGAGCCAGAAACTTTCCTGAGACTCATCCCCCTATTTATTTACTACATTCAAGAGACTTTCCTTGAACTGCTCATCATTGTTATATGCTATGTTAGCATCAACCTCTTGCTAACGCAGAGATCTCTACAAAGGACTCTGTCCCTCCATGGAAGAGGAGACCCTTTGTTGGCTGCACTTTTCCCCACATCAAAGGGCTGTGCCCAGAAGATGGACTTTGTTTTAAAAGCCTTCTGAGAGACTTTTAGCCATCCGCTACAAGGAGAAGTTGCTATTGACTTTGTGTTGCACTTAATGCCTTCATTTGCAGGAATGGACATTCTGTTTGCAATATCTATGCCTTTTTCTCTACAGGAAAGAGACATTCTTGCTATTGCTACCCTGTGTAGCCATTTCATGTAACATTTGTAACTTTAAGGGTTCGAGCAATTTACCCATGGGGCTGGTTAAATGTGTGTTTGAAACATGTTTGCTCAACTGTCATTGCCATTTTGTCAGTAAGTTTGCACTTAACCATTTTATAGGCTTTGCAGGATTGTAGTAAGACTGTGTTGGACCGTCTTTGTATTTAAATCGTGACCGCAGGCTTATGCCGCAAACCGAAGCTTTGTAAGTTATGGTATTCTGTAAACCGTGGGTCTTTAGGGGACCGGGGGTGTTCAACCTAGAAACACCTAGATGCCATACACACAGGATAAGACCGTCAGACAGCAGGTAAAGTGTACTGTATGTATTGCATGTACGTAAGTGTATTACTATTTGTCGCCAAGGAAGAAGAGTTTTCAAACAAATAGTCAGGTGCAAGGAGTGGATTACAGGACATGACACCACACCTTTCCCAACTACCGTATTTTTCTGACTAGAAGACGCACTGGACCATAAGACGCACCTAGGTTTTAGAGGAGGAAAAATAAGAAAAAAGTTTTTTTTCCCCCAAATAGTATGCTAAAATATTTAATAAAGTAACAGTAAAGTAACTGGACGGTGCAGTGCAGCCATGTTTCTCTTTGGAGAGGGGCAGGGGCGAGCAGCGGTCACCCCCTCCTCCTCTCCCGGACACCGCCGTCTATCTTCAGAAAGAATTATTCTGGCATGTAGTCAGGGGGTCTCAAGAGTTACCAGGGCTGTATAGGTATGAGTATATGTGACAAATGGTCACAAGAGCTTACAATTAGAGATGAGCGAACATACTCGTCCGAGCTTGATGCTCGTTCGAGCATTAGCGTACTCGAAACTGCTCGTTGCTCGGACGAATACTTCGCCCGCTCGAGAAAATGGCAGCTCCCGCCGTTTTGCTTTTTGGCGGCCAGAAACAGAGCCAATCACAAGCCAGGAGACTCTGCACTCCACCCAGCATGACGTGGTACCCTTACACGTCGATAGCAGTGGTTGGCTGGCCAGATCAGGTGACCCTGGGATAGACTAGCCGCTGCCCGCGCTGCTCGGATCATTCTGTGTCTGGATGCCGCTAGGGAGAGAGCTGCTGCTGGTCAGGGAAAGCGTTAGGGTGTTCTATTAGAATAGTGTTAGGCAGGAGTGATTCAACAAGAGCCCAACAGCCCTTCTTAGGGAATCTAGAGCCTTGTCTATTACCAGACAAGAAGCCCTTTCTAAACCCTCTTCTAAAAAAATTATGAATCGCTGGTACTGCGTACTAAGGTCCGCCGCAACTGCTATCCTGAAGTGCTGAAGGCGACCATGCAAGTCCTAGGGGCAAGTCCTAGGGGCGCAACAGAAGATTGCTGACCCCAATGGAGAAATCATCAAAGATCAAAGATCCACAACTGTCCGACCTTCAAACTGGGACTGAGACGTTAGTATGGTGCCGAGCCTGCATGGGCGTTCAAGGTCAAGACTACCAGGCTGTGGTAGCTAATGAAGACCTGCCCATTCTGGCAGCCAGGAGCCTAGTCACAGTATATCAAGGACAAGTACCCATCAGACTGCTGAACGTGGGGGAATCCCCACTGGACCTCAGAAGCTACCAAGCCATAGCCACTCTCTTCAGCGTCCACCCTTGAAACCTTTCTGTCTGCCTCCCAACAGCTGGAGGTGAAACAAAGTGCCGGGGGTGAGCCTGCCAAGCAATCCTGGTAGGTTGAGCTCAATTTTGGAGACAACGATATTACTCCTGCAGACCAAGTACAAGGTGTCCTGGATGTTGTGATGAAGCACCACCAGGCATTCAGCAAACACCCACTGGGTGACTTTGGGCAGACTACCCCGATTCAGCATACCATCCGTACTGGCTCTCATCCTTCTATCAAGGAGAGGTATCAGCCCATTCCTCCAGCCTGTTACCTGGAAGTGAAGAATCTGGTTCAAGAGATGAAGACAGCCAATATTATCCAGGAGAGTCACAACCCGTGGGCTGCCCCGCTGGTCCTTGTGATGAAGAAGGATGGAACCCTTTGCTTCTGTGTTGACTATAGGAAGATCAACAATAATACCCACAAGGATGCCTACCCGCTGCCTCGAATCGAGGAATCAAGCGCAGCTCTAGGGTCGGCTGCCTACTTCTCTACCTTGGATCTGACCAGTGGCTACTGGCAAGTGGCCATGGCGCCTGAAGACAGAAAGAAGACGGCTTTCACCACCCCAATGGGCCTGTTCAAGTTGAACAACATGCCTTTTGGCCTATGCAATTCCCCAGGCACGTTTCAGCGGTTAATGGAGAGATGTTTGGGTCATCGGAACTTTGAGACTTGAGACTTTGATGACCAGAATTATAGCTCATTCAAGTTGGAGTTTCTAGCGTTAGTCTTGGCTGTGACTGAAAAGTTCAAGGACTACCTGGCTGCTTCCTTCATCACTGTCTCCACAAGCAAAAACCCCTTGGCGTATCTAAACACCGCCCGGCTTGGAGCACTGGAGCAGCGCTGAACCTCCAGACTAGCCAACTTCAACTTTGCCATCAAATATCAGGCAGGCAAGACCATTGACAATGCCGATGCTTTGTCCCGAGTTGCTGACCAGTGGGAGGGACCCTCCACGTATGCTCAGTGGGAGGAAGTGGAGATGCCTGCATTCTATGCCCGGTTTGTGCGCCAAGAAGCCCGAAGAGTCTACTCCTTACCCTGAGAAGCAGTACCAACTACTCCACAAGATGAGTCTGCGCCACCTGCAGAGAAAGAGTCTGCAGGCTGATAGCTGCACCATAGGAGAAATTATGGACTATCTCTCTAGTGGGCGAGTGCCTGAAAGGATTCATCAGAGAGGAGCTGACAGGGAATTGTCCCAATTGTGGCAACAGAGGAAGACTCTGAGTAAGATAGTGCTGGATATGTACCACGACCAGTCCGGACACTTTGGCACTCAGAAGATTGAAGCTACCCTCCTGGGTGAACATGAAGCCTGACATCGAGGCCTGGTGCCGGGAATGCCATGCCTGCACCCATCGAGGAGAGTGACACAATTAAAGGGCCCCTCTACATCCCATTGGGAGCCAACGTCCTTTGGAGACCCTGGCTCTGAGTATTATCATGAACAAGCAATCAGATGATGTTCATGTCCCATGGTGGAAAAAGTGAAAAAGTAAAAAAAAATGTTATTCAATAAAAAATAAAGTAATAAATCAATAAAAATGCCCATAAGCCCCATAACATATAAAGAGACATATAACCCAAAAAAAGTCTAAATCATAATAAAAACCCCACATATATAGTATCAACCCGTCCGTAACAACCGGTAGAATAAAAGAATATCATTATTGAAGTTATCAAAAAACATATGTACTCCAGAATGATACTGGTGCAAAGTACAACATGTCCCGCAAAAAACAAGCCATCAACCAGCTCCGTAGCCAAAAAAGTAAAAATGTTATGCCACTTGGAAGACGGCAATGCAAAAATTATAGATTTTTCCCCACATTACGTTTTTTTTGACAAATTTAGTAAAATGTAAGAAAATATATTCAAGTCTGGCATCCCCATGATCGTATCGACCCATAGAATAAAGATAACATGATTGTTAGGCTAAACGGTGAACATGAAAAAAAACAAAAGTAAAGAATCCAGTACAGAATTGATGCTTTTCTACTTCTGCCCTCAAAAACGAGTTCCTAAATTTTCAAAAATAGATGATGCCAACCCCAAAATAGCAACACTGTAAAAAACATCTCATCCCGCAAAAAAAATGCAGTCACATGGCCCAAATAACGAAAAAACGAAAACTTTATAGCCTACAAAAGGAGGCAACGAGAAAACTAAAATCCTGGCAGCTGCAGGACGCTCCTTCCCTTCTGTGCCCCGTTGTGCACCCATAAAACAAGTAACGTCCACATGTGGGGGGTCTCTGTACCCAGGAGAAATTGCAGAACAAATTGTTTGGTGGGTTTTCTATTTTTATCTTTTGGAAATGTGTAAATTTTAGGGCTAAATGAACGTATAACCGGCACAATTTGACCATTCTAAATTTCTCCTCCATTTTGATTCAATTACTACGAAGATCTCAAGGGGTTAATGATCTTCCTAAAAGCTGTTTCTGATAGTTTGAGGGGTGCAGATTCAAAACAGTATTTATCCGCAAAAGAGTAAATTCTGAAAATACACAAAATCGCTATTCAATTTGTAAGCCGAGCGACATCAAAATATATTATCCAGACATTTCAAAAATTATGAAAATGTAAAGTAGACATATGGGAAATGTTATTCAGCAACTTATTTAGGTGGTAAATCTATCTACCTGAAAATGTAAAAATGACGAAAAGGCAGCACAAAAATTAAGTGAAAAAACGGTGGTTTAATCCATAAAAGACGACGTTTCGGCTTGTGAGCCTTTCTCAAGTGAGGTTACAAGAGCAAGTGAACATATATATATATATACTCTATCTGTACAATACAGTGATTAATGCAAAATTCACAATAAAGTGCATAATCGACAAAGTAGTGCTTACTCACAGTGCATTCAAAGAATACATGATTACAGTATGTTGTAGGAGTATATAAATACACAATAAATGTCATAAAAGTGGAAAACTATGCAAAGACCTCTTAACAAGGTAATTAATGTGTGTAAAGTGCAGGTGCTACTTAAAAACATTACCGGGACATGGGTAGGCATACTTCCAAGCATGGGTCCGTCAAACACGGTTTGTAAACAATAATACTGCGCATGCTCGCACTATCCGGTCAAGGATGTCAGTCAGTAGCGCAGGCGCACAGTTCTGAAAGGAAGCCTAAGCTTCCATTTGGGGTGTGGGAAACCAGCCACCCGATGTGGACATGCGCATATGCTGGAGTACAATAAAGAGCACCATTTTAATTAAGGGCAACCAGCCAGTAAAGCGTGTTTCAGGTAAGTATGATCGAAAGGTGGAGGTGTCAACCCAATAGTGGGAGACACTCCCTCACCCCCTGGAATGTACGTGGAATGATGATCCAACACTGGACAGCAACACCCACTCAATCCAGTAACACCGCAACAGGGGAATCCTAACATCATATGGATACATTTATTGAAGAAGTACCTACACGCAAAGAAATGATAACAGGAGTTAAACATGATGCTGTAACTGTGTCCTTGTTATAGTGCGAGTATGTACAAAAAATAAACAAAGATAATATGTATACAACGAATGGTTTCGCCATCCTGTCCCGGACATGTATCATATGAACTTCTGCCATAGAGAGTTGAGTTCTATGAGAAAAAAAAGACAAGTATAAGTCAAGGAGATATATAAAATTGTTTTGATAAATACCTCAAAATATACTGAAGAGGAATGGAGAATCAAGAAAGGAGCATATTAGTGGGGGGACAACCTTGAACCTAGTATATGCGATGTATAATAAGCAAACAACATAAGATATATACCCTTGGAGGGTGACACAGCCTTTTTAACAACTCCTACTACATTGGAACTGAAGAGAAAATTTGAAGCAGAATCAAAGAAGTTGGTCACTTTACAACTTCACATGCTAACGTTGGGAGAATACTACAAAGTTCACAGAATTCCACGTGGTATGCGCTCTCATGTACAACCAAACCTGATGACAAGAGATCCAATTGGCAACGTGATGCGGATGATTATAAATCGGGCCATATATATAGCTGGCAAGATGGACAACAAGATAACACCAAACGACGACGACGACCATTCCAGAAGGGAGAACAACCATCTAACAACACTAAGGACTCGATACCTACCATTTCTGCAATTCCCTCTACTGCCGTTTTTTTAGAGAAAAACTCTCAAATAAACAACAGAAATCGAGACGACGGTGGAGAGGTGGACGCAAACATAGGAGATACCTCAAAAGACAAAGGGAAACTGAAGGGACAACCAATGAAGACACGGAAAAGACTTTAGTGGTAAATATTTCGTCTAAAACTTTGACTCATGCACAACACTCTGTCTTATCTAAAGGGCTGTCATTTTGTATGAGTATGCACCCGGACTGGTTTCAAATTGAGACTGATCTATTCTCTTTCTTTAGATCAATCAAATTGAAACATTTTTTTCATAATCGTATGTCACAACAGACAGACTCTGCTGAATTATGTTTAAAAAATTTGGGGTTATCAAATAAGAGCACATTTTTACCCCCTATACCTGTGCCAGCCATTGAAACTTTTATATCAGTAATAAAACGTGATCTTGATGAACTCCGGGATACACATACTAACAACACCATCCCTCATCCCAATATCACTAGGGCTGAAGTCCTGGCAATTGACGAGCTGGTCCATGACGGCGACCTCACAATCAAACCCGCTGATAAAGGGGGTGCGGTCGTCGTCATGGATACCAGCTCGTACATAGCCGAAATTCGACGTCAATTGTCAGACACCACTGTTTATAAGAGAATCTCGGGTGACCCTAAATTCCAACTTGCTAAACGTCTTAAAGTTATCCTTGATAATGCATTGCTGTCAAATTTGATAGATGAAGATGCCCATAAATTTCTCATTATTGAACATCCCACGGTACCTGTACTGTATGCTCTTCCGAAGATACATAAAAATTTAAAATGTCCTCCTGGGCGACCAGGTCTAACTCCAAATCGGATCCTGTCCAGATGAGGAAGACGTCGTCTATGGGTCCCACCACTTCTCTCAAGTATTGAGGTGGTGGCGATACATCGACGACGTCTTCCTCAAAATGTCGCATCGTAATGTTGGCATATGTGGGTGCCATATTGGCACCCATATTAGTGAGGGGGGGCGCTCTGCTGATTTTGACATATCTGTAGTCACAGTCGGCTGCTGCCGGCTGTGAGTGGTTGTAGAGGCCTCATAGGATGAGCTCTCTCCACATGATCTGATAAGTTTTTGCTGAATATTGCAGTCACACTTACCAATACTGATCAAATGCTAGCAAAAAACTAAAAATTCCCCCCCTTCCCTAGATAATACATAGTTTCCCTTATAATAACAGTTATCCAAGCGTTTAACCCCCGTAACCGAAACATTTGCCCAAAGACGAAAAATGCCACTTTTTTTTAAACTTTTACTTAAAAGTGATAAAAGGTTGGACAGTTCCTTAAAAGGTAGCATTGAAATGTTGTCAAGCTTTTCAAAAAATGACACCATCCACAGCTCCACCACTCTAGAGCAGTGGTGGGGAACCTATGGCATGGAGTGCCAGAGGCGGGCCACTCAGAGCCCTTTCGGTGGCACCAGAGCCATGCCCCAGCCACACCAGACAGGCCTCAAAGAAGGTTCCTGCAGTTCCAAGCAACTGTAAAGATGCTGCTTTCAGTCATATTTTGAATTAATTGGCTAACGTGGGACGTTAAGAAGAGGGAGAATGAGACAGGACTGCGAATTATTTTTGGAGGATCCTGCGGGCCCATGATTTCTGTGTAAAGAGGGAAACTGGAAAGAAGCTAAAATATATAAAGCAGTAACTTAGCTCCTGTTCAAGACTTTCAATCATATTAGCCTCCTGAGGAGCAGCAAACACAGTAGAAAGATGAAGATTTGCATCAGCAAATATTACTGCTTGGGTTGGCAACCTCGCGGTAATAAGCAGGGTTTTGGGTTGCAGTTTGGGGCATCGGGCTCTAAAAGGTTCGCCATTACTGCTCAGAGATGGCCAAATTTTGAATTTTTTTGTTTCTTGTTTTTAATTTTGTAAAATGTATGAAAATTATAAACTGTAATAAATTTGTTTATCTTGTGACGCACTGACCCAACGAATAAAGTAGATGTGTTTAATTTGGGGCGCTGAAAGCCATTAAAATCCAAGCTCACAAGAAACGGTGATATGTATGTTTTCACCATTTCAAGGTGGGGATGTGAACAAATGAAAGGGGTCAGTGACAGTTAACATATACATTAATGGGGGGGGGGCGCTTGACCTTAAATATTAATGAATGAGAACAACATAAATAATAAGATGTCATGGTAGTATATAAACTTAGGAGGATAGTTTGTTTTTATGTGACATATACTGTAAGTGATGGGTGGTTCTTTTCGCTGCCACACAGTGCTGAGTTCTGCGCTTGCGAGCTGAAGACGTCTTGTGCTGAATCCTACAACGATAAGTCATGGCTGGAGAAGTTATCAAAGTCCTATAACTGATGGAGAAGGAATTGGATTTCGTGTGAGGAGCACCAAGATAAAGACCAGGAGAGACAGATAGAGGACATAAGGTTAGAAGGTCGGAGCTACAACTGATTGCTTACAGTCAATTGATCTCATGTGTCGTTGATGCTCGTTCGAGTATTAGAGTACTCAAAAAGCTGTTGCTTGGGACGAGTATCTCGCCGGCTTAGATATGCGCAATTTACTTAACGAAACACAGTGAAGAACAGTGAAGAAACAATGACAAGTGAACACAGATCATTTAAGGTGACCACATGAAAGAACACAGGGAAAGACACACATGCAGCTGTTCCGACATCTGTAACAGCGACGCCACACGTTGATTGTATGAAACATCTGCATCTGTATGGACAAATCGCAAGTGTGTTCTCATAACTATTGTTCTTCACCTACTATTGTGAAGAAGGCACACCGTTTGGCAACGTGTTTCTGATAAGTTACCCAGATGTACGACATCGCAAATGTGTCTCTTCACTATGTTCTTTTTCCAGGTGTTCTTTCAGTGAAAACATCGGCAAAACATTGCAAGTGTCTTCTTCACGGTGTTCTTCAATGTGTTCTTTAGTGAAACAAGCTTGAGTCTCCCCATGGACTTCAAATGGGGGTGTTTATTCGATACGAGCACTAGAAGAACAGGGAAAAGGTAAACCTGAGTAGTAACGAGCACTCGAGCATTCTTAGTGCTCGCTCATCTACTAGTCGTAACCTATGTCTAAACCCTACTTCCTGAAGAAGGTCACTTATGTGTGGACCTGGAAAACACGTTATTTGCAGTTCTGTTAGAGAGTCCTAGGGTCTTCTAGTCACCTACAAGGACAGTTGGGCTTGCCCTTGTAAGGGGGAGAGCAATATTAGTGGGCGACGGGATATTGCGGCTATAGGTATTTTAGGTTGCAGTGCTGTCACTCTACTACTGGCCTGACATCCTGGTCGGCATTCATTGCCCTATGTCTGTACCCCGCCTGTTCCAGACTGGAAAGATTACCAGTTTGGTGTACTTTTTTGTCCAAAATGATCTGAAAGGGCATTATATTGGTAGCTGCTTTTCTCTTTACTCAATGTACTAATCAAATGTTAATTTTAATACGTTTCACCCCTTCGTCTTATACATCAGGTTTCTCACATTGATTGTGGGTATTGTATGTGTTGGCTATATATTCAGTGTGTATAGAGTATACATGGGCAGTGGTTTAGATATGGTGGTATGCATATGGGTGTATGTAGTGCTTATTATGTCTGGGGAGTGTATGTAATATATATGTGTATGGGATGGGGCATCAGCAAGGAGTTAGGTAATAGGGGGCCCATCCTGATTTAAGTTGATTGGGATTTTGCATGTGCTCAAAGCTTGCTGCTGTTTCGGCTGACACTCTCCTCCCTGTCTCAGTATAAACTCACTCACTGAGCCATAATAAATGAGCTCATGTTCTGAGGGGTGGTCCCTTCTTTATACACTTAAATTAGGTACTAACTTCAACCAATCAGATTAAAGGATATAACTATTTGCCTAACAAACCATGGATAAATGACATGGGACAGGTTAGCACACAGCATGATTCTGAACGAAACCTCACATTAGTGCTTACGCTTGCACTCGTGTGGAGGGGCCCAAGGTCTACAGAGCGAAACGAAGGTTTGAAAAAAAATTTTGACAATAGTAAATTTTTTATTAAGCGAAAAAACCTGTAGGAATGGTGATTAAGTGTTACCAGCAGATGGACCGGTTCTACTCGCAGGATGGATAAAATCAAAAGACAAATTCTCTTCAACAATGATTATATTAGGTTATAAAGGAAAACAAACGAATGATTTATTAAAGTGGTTTCAAATGTAACAAAAATAGTGAGGTGTTCAGGGGTGGGCTGCATTAAAAAAAATAAAATAGTGCTTACCTTGTCCGGTTTCTCACCAGTGTTCCAAGTAGCAATGCTCCCTGGCCCAGTCCCTTCATTGCAGAATTTCCTAATAATATGAAATCTATGAAATTCAGGCAAACAATGATGTAGGTAAAGTGTTTCTGTAACCTGTGTCCTTTCTCTTACACCTCAGGATTTACCAGGATATGGAAAACATGTCGGTATAAACATGCAGCACAATATTCCTCCTCCCTGAGGACAATATGGCCCCCAAATATCTATACGATGACCATGTATTTCCCTCTGCTGCTCAGATAGGCCGGGGAGGCACAGATCAGACACTGCAGAACAGCAGGCATGCTGAAGGTGATGTAACTTGGCCTCATTATAGATATCAGTGGTAATGTCCTCTCACCATGAAAGCCCGAACCAAAAGAGCACAGCCGCCAGAAACCCCAAATAACCAACATGAGGTAAAAAGGAACAGGACAGAACCTTCATTACCACTGGATGATGGCTTCCAGGAAATCCCGGTTATACTCATGATATGGAGGAGACAATGACAACCAGATAACCCTGCATTCAAAACCTGAATAGATGAACAGCCCAACCACTACTGAGTAAGGAAGCTTCACCCCCACACACTTCTCCAAGGGCTGTTCGGTCTGTGGCCTGAAGGCGAGTGAGACTATGATGGTCTGGCCAGACAGAAAGGACACAACGATGTGAAGAAGATCCCAAAGAAGGTTTGTCGCAGCATGCAGGTCATATCCACTGGACGACCGAGGAATAGAAACACAACAGTAAGGAACATGAGGAGAGCTCAGGAGGATTGAAGCTGAGGGTCCGTTATGGCTCGGACCAAGGGAGATTCCAGAATATAGTGAATATTCCCCTCATAAATACAGATATAAGAGAAAGTAACATGGAGAAGATTGGAGAAGACTAAAGCCGAACATCAGTCTCATATGAGAAATACTACGCTCTCGACATAACATTGTTTCTTCTCTCATTTGGCCATTCATCTTCAGGACATACTCCGGGACAGTTCTGGTGTCTATGAATGAAAATTTGTTTGTGAAGTTTAGGAGGAAACTGCAGGTAACATTTTTGAAAAAACTTTGTCCAGGGATCAGGTTAGAAATTAATAACCTGATACAGAACAATGAGATGTGCGGTTTAGTCCAAATGTGAACTGAGTTTATCAATTGCTGTCTCGCAGTTTTACCTCGTTTGTTGTGATCAGAGTTAATGATGGCACATCTGTACAGGATTTTCTAGGATACCAGCCGAAGGACAATCATTATGTTGTCTAGATATCTGGTATTAATATTTGAAGAAAATCTATCATTCAAAGTAATGCTACAGTGAGTAAATTTCTAAGCAAAAAAAATTAAACTGTTTACAAGTAAAGAAAAATTATGACAAAAGTAGGGATACTGAAGGGAAAAACTTTTGGCCAAAATCATGTAGGCTTTGGCTAATGGTTTCTACATTGGACTAACTGAGATGCTGCCCCCACATCAGGAACAGTGGTTGTGGATCCCTCTGGACCACCGTGGATGATCACATAAGTAAACATCTGGGACCAGAGTTTTTAAGCGGCACTGGTTTTCACCAGAGACCCCCTGCAAAGCGGGTTGACTAGTAGTACCACGGGAGCGACTTGTCCATGGTGGCGGCCAGGGTGAAGTACAGAATGTAAGGCAAGCTCGGGTCAGGGACAGGAGGAGATCACAGAACAGACAGCACTGTATCAGGCGAGTAAAGGGCATAGCGGAAGTCCGGACAGGGCAAGCACGGGATCGGAGTCGAAGTCATGGAAAGGAATCAAGGTATAAAGGGAAATACTATAAACTCAGAGGACATAGGACCATTTTGCTAATGGTTTTACATAAAGACTAATTGAGATGTTTCACAAATGCTGCCCACTGTCAGGAACAGTGGTTAGTGGCAAGTTCGTGTAGTCGGGGACAGCAGGAGGTCGAGACACGGACAGCATGGAATCAGAGTCAGGGACGTAGCGGAATATAGCAGAAATCACTATAAACGCAAAGCTCCATAGGAAATCCTCTTCTCAATGGAACGAGGTAAAAGATCTGCGGCAGGGAAGAAAGGAAGGGTCTGAAGAATTTATCAGAAATTGGCAGCTGGCCAAGCGCCAATTACCGACGTGCTAGGCCTTTAAATCCCTGGCAGCTGGCACCAACCGGCAGAATGCCAGAGCTGTCGTGGATGGAAATGTGGAGAGGTAATAAAGTGGCGGGATACGGGGGGCCCATTATAGAGCACAGGTGCACCTGCGAATAAGCTTGTGTGCGCAGGATCACTTGTGACAGTACCTGACATCTTTGGCCTTCCCTCTTCTGGACTAGAGGAATTTCTGCAGGAAGCCATTGTTACAGATGGTATTACCCTTCTGGCTCCCAGGACCTCTCCTCGGGACCCAAACCCCTTTCAGTCAACAAGGAAAAACTGCTTCCCTCAACTGTATTCATAATATAGGAACCTCCTTTACCTCGAAGACATGATGGAATCAGCCTCGGGGGGAAGGAGGAACTCCGTGCCGAGAGAGAGGTTCAGGATGACTTGCTTCAGATGAGGATGTGGAATGGAGTTGTGATGCACTTCAGTACTTTTAAATGGACCAAGGAACGAGGACCAGGTTGATAGCTGGGAATCTTCAAACAAACGAACCTCGAAGACAAGCAATATTTGTCACCTGGGGAGAAGACTGTGAGGAAGGGACTGCGCTCTTGTCAGCCTGGGTTTTGTGTGGGCCAGATGCCCGGAGTGTAAAAGTCTTGATGATTGTTCCAAGATGGATCTGAGAACTTTGACCAATTCCCCCGGGCAGGAGCAATAGAGCTCTCAAGCAAGAGGGAGATGGAGGAGAGGATGTAGTCCATACACAATTAAAAAAAATGGAAGAGCAGAGCGGAAGATTCAAAAGCCAGAGAATTGGTAAGAGAATTGCGCCCATGGCGGGGGGGGGGGGGACAGCAGGATGGACCAGTCATCAGTGAGACAAAATGTCGGAGATAGCAGCCCAGGGTCTCATTCAACCCTTTCAACTTGTCCGTTGGGACCATGCGGATGGTTATGAAGATGAGAAGTCCAGCTGCAATTGTATTTGAATGCCACAGGGTCACCAGAACTGGGAAAACAAAACGGACCCACCAAGGTCTGAGAAGGATTGCCCGAGGAAGATTGAAGATCGGTGTTAAAGTTCCATTGCCACGTGCGTCCAGGGGCAGCTGGTGTAATCAGTAAGGGCAGAGAAGAAACACCAAGAGGTTAAGACTTATGGCTTTTTCGGTCACAGGAAGTGCAGGAGCCCATATAAATATCCTTGGACATCTTGGACCAGATTGGCCACCTGTTAGAACCGGGAAAATGAGGGCGCACAGCTTGCACCAAGGGTGCCCACGTTCACGGAGAAATGGTCCCCAGTCGTATCCTTTCCAAAGGGCAGGTGTTGTACATACGCTTCAGGATGAAAATTGCAAAGGTCCATGGAGACGACAAGAACCAGCTGTTTAGGAGGAACTACATGTCGGGGAGCCAGGATATTCTCTAACACATACGGACGGCAATGCGAGAGAGCATCGGCCTAAAATTCTTCTTGCAGGGACAGAAAGTATCAGAAAGCTGAAAGAAGAGAGACCAACGAGAGTGGGCAGTCTGGACCGGTACATGCGGTTTTTGTGTCAGTATAGATAATGAATGGATGACGAGCTCCCTTCAGAGATAACGCCACTCTTCCAAAGCAAGTTTGAAAGCCAGAAAGCTCCCGATCACAATAGGTAGTTGCTTTCTGTGGCAAACGTCTTGGAATAGAAATGGCAAAGCACTAAAATGCTCGAGTGCTCGTTTACTGGGGTCTAAATTTCCGAGTCGAGTGCTCGTATCGAATAACGAAACCCATAAAGTCAATGGGAGACTCGAGACATTTTTCACTGAAAGAACACATTGAAAGAACACAAAGAGAAAACATTGCGGATGTGTGCAGATGTTTTCACTGAAAGAAACACATTGAAAGAAACACAGTGAAGAACACATGCAGATGTTCCGTAATCTGGTAACTTATTATGAAGACAGCGTGCCGAACGGTGTTATTCACAATGTATGTGAAGAACAATATGCTGGTGAAGACACATTGAACGAGTTTCACTTAAATTAAATGATCATGTGTCACTGTTTCTTGTATATTCACGGTTCTTCACTGTGTCGGTAACTAAATGCTTGATCTTGAGCCGGCGAGATACTCATACCGAGCAACGCGCCATTTTGAGTAACCTAATACTCGAAACGGAGCATCATGCTTGGACTAGAATACGCGTTCATCTATAAGTCTTGGAGAGGAAAAAACCCACAGGTGAGAATTCGGCCTTCGGGCCCCTTCTGGGTGAGAACGGATGAGGCATCAATCTTAGCAGGAATGGTTTCTCAGTATCAGGCCGGGTGAGAACGGGAGCAGATGAAAAGGACTTACTGAAAGCTTCTTCAAGCCTTCCTGAGGCCAGAGCTTAGGAGTGGCCTTTTTTAGTCAGTGCTACAATGGGAGGATACCAGGGAGGAGAAAGATGGAATAAACTGCCGATTAGTAATTGGCGAATCCAAGGAATCTCGTATAGCCGACAGTACCATTGGACGCGACCACTGAAGTACAGCAAGACAACTTTGCAGGATCCATCTGCCATTCTGTCTGAGATAATATATACTAGGACTGGGAGAATCTCTCGTATAGGGATTGGCCTTTGAGCATCTGAGAACTTGCCGTACATGGGCCCCAATGGGACTCCAAGAACACAGGTATAAAGTAAAGGTCTCTGAATGTTTTGACAAACTCAGGAACACGCGATCATTACGAGTTCCAAAGGGCATAACAGGTATTCAACGTGCCCATCTCGGGTATAGAAGGCGGTTTTCCATCATAACTTCATATTTGCAGATGAGGTTGGTTATATGCCCCTTGGTCTAACTTGTGATAACCTTGGCACCACGTAGACACTCAAAACAGTCCGGTTGTTTTTGTTTTTTTGTTTTTTCAGGGGTAGGGAGGGAGCAGTTTTATTTACTGGGACCTTAATCAGGACTGCGAGTAATGCAAGATGAAGAGACCCTCTTAGTGGATGAGGAAGAATTCCGCTTAGGAAGGGGATGAAGGACTTGCATATGAAGCCACCTTCGGCAGGTTCACAGGCCGCAGTTTAGGAAACAGATAGGGATTATACTCGACCCCGTGGAGTGAAACCTGCATACAAGTTATGGTTCATGCATAGGGTTGTGTGGCAGAGTCTCTACTTGCTTCTCGAAAAGAAAATTCCTTGTAAGAAGCTGTGTCCGGGATGGACAAAGGATGAGGAACCACCATACAATGAGGACGGCACGCTGATCCCCAACAAGAATCTCCCCAGGTCTTCGAGTTAAGCAGGGTGCGTGGAGTGCAACAACGGAAAGACCCAACAGAATAGAAGACGTGGATCGGGGGCACAGGAAAATGATGCTGGGAGGAACAGGGCAGATCCACAAAGTGTCCGGCAGAGCCGGAGTCAAGAAGGCAGAAATCTGATCTGGCTACCTCGCCAGGCTGAGCAGAAGGGATGTTCAGGCATGGAGAAGCTTTACTTTAACATAGGGACGCTTCCCCAAGTAAATGCGTTTTCCGGACGCTGAGGCAGAACGGGACAAGTCTCAAGAAAGATGCGCCAGGCTGGCACAAATAATGGCAGGGTCTCCTGTCTTTGTCCATTACACTCTATCAGACAAGCTCTATCCACCTGCATCGGATCCTCTGCCAGCAGACACGGAAGGACAGGTGAAGTGGTCTTTGGAAGAATGAGCAAGAGGGCAGATGTCGGGTCTGACTTGCAGTTGTTCCAGGGGGGTGGGACGTTGATAATCAGAGCGCTCATTAAACGATTGTCAATCTGTGTGGTCAGAGAGAGAGATCACTAAGCTTAGACGGCCAAAAAACAGTGCGTCTTTGATATGACCAGGACAGTCCATTTTTAACCCACTTCCCGACGTGCTCCGTAATAGTACGGCTTGCGTCGGGTCCCAGGGAATGGAGAGGTCACAGGCAAAAGGTTGGAATATCCCCATATACTGCAATACTGAAGTATGGAGTATATGTACGTTCAATGCAACAAACCTAGGGTTAAAGTACCCTAGGCGGGTATGAAAAATAGCGAAAGTAAAAAATAAAAAAAAAGTTTGTCAAAAAGTTATAATAAAAAACCCTAAAAAGTCAAAATCACCCCTTTTCCCTAGAATGATAAAAATATAATAAAAATATTCCTCCTCACCTCTCATGAATACAGATAAAAATAAAAATCATAAACACATTAGTATCCACTTCGAAAATGCCCGATCTATCAAAATATAATAATGCGTTTTTCACTGGGTTTAACCAGTAACGGAAATAATCGAAAAAATGGCACTTTTTGCCATTTCAAAAATATAAAAATAAATCAATAAAAATGATAAAAAAAGATTGTACGTCATAAAATGGTTTTAGCATTGAAAACATAATCAAAACTTACTCAAAATGACACCACCACAGCTCCGTACACCGGATGGTCATGAAAAAGTTATAGCGCCAGAAGAAAAAAGGAATTTTTTGGGGGGACAGAAGATGACAAAATTAAAAAAAAAATGTACAGGAGGTTTTCATTTTGTAAATGTAAGAAAACAGTATAAAACCTATACAAATTTAGTATTCCCATGTCGTTAAAGGACCGCCGAACAATAAATACACTTGTCATTTGGGGCGCCTACAATGAAAGCCGATGAAAAAGAATCAAAATGCGTTTTTTTTTTACCATTTTGACTGAATTTGGAATGTTTTCCACGTCCAGTACAACGACCTGGAATATTGAATACATTACTAGAAGTGCAATTTGTTACGCGGAAAACAGCCATCAAAGAGCCTTTGTGTGTAAAAATAAAAAAAATTAGGATAATTGAAGGGGCGAGGGGGGAGTGAACAGGAAAATGAAAAAACATAAAAAGGCCAGGTCAATAAGGGTTAAAAGAAGAGCAGCAAGGCCACCTAATTCAAATCAGCAAGAGGATGAAGTCAGAACTGACCGTGTAGTTCCCTTGATGCAAGGTTTAAGCCAGGAGGTCTCAGCAGAAGAAGCCCGGGTTCCTCAAAGATGGACCGGAATTCATGCGAGGGAATGCGGCGGAGCGTAGCCGTGGACCGGATCGTTCCTGTCCCAAGGGAGTATGCATAATCAGGGATTTCCCGGGGAAAGAGATGATCACAAAGCCACCTTAGCTGGTTCTGTGCCAACTGTGAAGGCATCAGTCTTAACTAAAAACAAGCCTTAACTAGATTTGTAGCCGAAAATAAAAAAGTTATGCATATGATGAAAGACGCGTGAGCTTAAAATAAAACAACATTTGCCAAATTATTTTGATTCAGTTAAAATTTGAGAAAAAATTAAAAAAATCTATATAACTGAGGTATTGTTGTAATCGTGGTGACCATCAATAAAATAATTATTATTTTTGTGGATGGTGAATGGCAAAAATAATGGGGTCATTTTCAGGGGCGCCGAATCGCTTTTTTCGTAGGGTTCCCGAAAATTACGATTTGCGCCAAATTGCCCCAGGTTTTTGGGCGATCGATCGGATTTTGGCACACATCGGCGCGGCATGCACGCGACGGAAATCGGAGCGGGCCCGTCCGAAAGCAATGTATTCGGAAAAAAACTGCGTAATTAAAAAACAATGGGTGGCTTGACACGCGCTAACACAGGATCGCTTGGTGAACTCCAGTGAACGGACTTCAGCACAGAAGAGCGACATTGGAGGACATAGGGGGCACTACCTATGTGAATAGCCGGAAGACCCGAATCAGCGTCGGAGAACCGCCAAGGATCGCGAATGGACAGGTAAAGTGCCCAAGGTTTTAATAATATTAGGCCTTCACTGCCAATTAAAAAAAGGTGAGCGGTCCATCTAATACAGGGTTTGGAGATTTCCAAAAAAGTGAAAAATGGAATCCAAATTCTGAGCCTCTAGCATAAATACGTGGAACGTAAAAATCCATGCCAAACATCAAGCAAGACCATTTGGGAAAGTAAGTTATGAAGTATTAGGGTATGGACTATCTGCTTCAGGAATGTAGAAAAGAACTTTAGAATGTAGACTTTTAAAATAAAAAAATTTTTCAAAAGTTTGCCAGATTCCGTTTTTTTTTAATAACAAAACAAAAAAAGAATCATCCAAAATGTTAAACTAATATGATGTTACATGGGGCACAAGGGAAAACCGTCCCCAAATCCCCTGGAATCTTGATAGCGTCTCCAGGGCTATTGAGCATTCTAGAGACACAGGGAGATCTAAAAAAATGGGGTATGTCTTGAAACCAAAAATCGCTGAGTAATGAAGGGGTTAAAGGGATATTCAATCCGAAAATAATGTTTATTGTTTGTATATGAAAGTTATACAATTTCACAATATACTTCTGATCGATTCTCATGGTTTTCTAGATTTCTGCTGATGTCATTCTATTGAAAGCTTCGTAGTTTACTGGCCAGTGCACAGAAATCTGACCAGGTCACACAGGTGAACAGCTCGTTCGTATCATCGAGAGTAATCAGAGCTGTGTGTTATAACGAGCCATGCACCTGTGTGACCTGGTCCAGATTTCTGTCCGCTGGAAGTAACATAGACGTTTTTTGGAAAGAAGTACAGCAAGCAGAGATTCTAGAAAACCCTTAGAGAATGATACAGAAAAAAAATTTTGGAAAAAACTGTATAAATTTTCATAATACAAACCAAAATTTAATTGGCTCCAAAGGGAAATACCCCTTTAAAATGTGAAGGTGAGTAGTATGGAACAGTGAGATTAAAGGGGAGTGTATGAAGGACATGGGGTCATGACTCGAGATGAAGCGAGCACTAAAATGCTAGAGTGCGCGTTTATTCGAGAAGAAACTTTTCCAGATGCTCGAGTGAGTGCGGTCTCGAATAACGAGCCCCATTGAAGTCAATGGGAGAATCGAGCATTTTTCAAGAGGGACCATGTCGGAAATAAAAGTGTTAATAAAATGAAAAAAGAATGTCTTCTGATAAGTTAGCAATGTATGCAAAACGCATCTGCAAATCTATCTTCAATGTCGAGGGATATTTCTCCCGAAAGTTAACAGATGGAAGAAACAGTGAGAATAGAATAAAAAACCAGTGAACACAAGATCATTAAGTGAAAAAAACACAGTGAAGAACAGATTACAGAGTTCTGCCACATTGCTTACTTGTCGGGAGATACGCGTTCCCGTGCCCCGCGCTCTCCGTGCCCCGATGCTCTCCGTTTATGTTTCGCCCCGCTGCTTCCGTGCCCCGTGCGCTCCGTGCACATGTCTCCGTGCCAATGTCTCCGTGCCATGTATCGTGCTGCCGCTGGCCCCATGTCTCTGTGGCTGCCGCTGCCCGATGTCTCGTGCGCTCCCCGGCGTCTACTGTGCTGCTCCCCGGTGTCTCTGGCTGCTCCTCGTTGTTCTGTCCTGCACTCACCGTGTTTCTGAAGGTATTCTTCAACATATTATATGTCTTCCATGCTATTTTGTTCGCACCGTTCCGCGAGGTATCTTCCGGCAAGTAAGCAGATGTGCCGAACATCGTAATCTATTCTTCACGTGTTCTTCACTGTGTTTTTCACTTAAATGATCCTGTCGTTCACTGTGTTCACTGTTTTATTCTATTTTCATTGTCTCACTGTGTTTTTTAATTAAATGCGATCCGAGGCCAGGGGGAAATACTCGTTCCGAGCAACGAGCCGTCCGGTACATTTAATACTCGACGAGCATCAAGCTTCGGACGAGAATGTCCGCTCATCCTAGTCATGACTTTTATTGGTTTTCAAAAAAAGTCCTAATTTGTACATATGGAGAGAGAAACATTCATTATATGATAACAAAATTATACCTGAATGATTAGGTAATTTCTCCTTCGGCAAATGGGATACAGTAGTTTAGCCGCAGAGGGGATATCCTTCTCTCAGGACTTTTCGGGTTCCGGCAGAAAGGATTCACTACATCGGCATTAGGGATCTAAATATATAAGATACAAATTTAACTTTCCTGTTCCACTAAAAAACCTAAACGCAAAAACAGGTTTGCAAGTTGTGGATGGAATAAATTCCTTAGTACCAGTAGTTACAGGGAAAGCCCCAGTACAGTAGTTACAGGGAAGCCACAGTACCAGTAGTTACAGGAGGAAGCCCAGTACCAGTAGTACAGGTATAAGCCCCAGTACCAGTAGTTCAGCGGATGCTCCAGTAGCCAGTAGTTACAGGGATGACTCAGTAGCCAGTAGTTACGGATGCCCCACTACAGTAGTTACAGGGATCCCCAGAACAGTAGTTACAGGGATGCCCCGTAGCCACTAGTTTACAGAATTGCTCCAGTAGCAAATAGTTACAGGGATATGCATCATAGCAGTAGTCAGAGATTCCCCGTAGCAGGTAGTTACAGGGATGCCCCAGTAGTACCAGAAGTTACAGTGATGCCCAGTAGCAGTAGTTACAGTGAGTGCCCCAGAAGCCATAAGTACAGGGGTCTCAGATCCCGTAGTTGACGATCAGAGCTACCCCATGTACAGTAGTTACAGGGATACCCCCAGTACCAGTAGTTACAGGGATTGCCCCGGTAGCCAGTAGTTAAAGAGATGCCCGTAGCCAGTAGTTACAGGGAGCTCCCGTAAGCCAGTTGTTACAGAGATACCATGTACCGTAGTGACAGGGATTCGCCAGTACCAGTAGTTACAGGGATTGCCCCAGTACCAGAAGTTACTGGGATGCACCAGGTCGCCAGGTAGTTTACAGTTGCATGCACCAGATAGCCAGTAGTACAGGGCATGCTCCAGTAGCCATTAGGTACAGAGATACCCCGTTACCAGTGTTACAGGGATGCCCCAGTACCAGTAGTTACAGGGGATGCCCCAGTAGCCAGTAGTAAGTATTACAGGGATGCCCCAGTCGCCAGTAGTTACAGGGTGCCCGTAGGCCACTAGTTACAGGGATGCTCCAGTAGCCAGTATTACAGGGATGCTCCAGTAGCCAGTAGTAGTTACAGAGTACCCAGTAGGAGGTAGTTACGGGATGCCCCAGTACCAGAAAGTTACAGTGATGCCCAAGAAGCCACTAATTACAGGGGACGCTACAGTAGCCCAGTTAGTTCCAGAGATACCACGTGTACCAGTAGTTACAGGGATACACCCAGTACCAGTAGTTTACAGGGATGCCCCGGTAGCCAGTATTAGTTTCCAGAGATGCCCCAGAGCCAGTAAATAGGGATTCCCCAGTAGCCAGTAGTACAGGGAAAGCTCCGTAGCCCAGTAGGTTACAGGGAGCTCCAGTAGCCAGTAGGTACAGTGATGCCCCAGTAAGCAAGTAGTTACCAGGGATTGCTCCAGTAGCCAGTAGAGTAGTTACAGAGGATACCATGTACCTGAAGTTTTATTTTTGTTAACCAAGGGGGGGGGATTTTTTTTTGCCCAGGACAGTAGTTTACCGGGATGCCCCAGTACCAGGAAATTACAGGGATGCACTAGTCCAGAAGTTACAGGGATGCACCAGTAGCCAGTGTTAAGTGATGCACCAGTAGCCAGTAGTTACAGGGATGCTCCGTAGCATTAGTACAGAGATACCCCATGTACCAGGTAGTTACGGATGCCCCAGTACCAGTAGTAAGGGATGGCCAAGTAAGCCATAGTACAGGGATGCCACAATAACAGTGGTTAAGGGAGGATGCCCCAGTACACGTAGTACAGGGATGCCCCAGTAGCACTAGATGACAGGGGGCTCAGTAGACATAGTTAAGGGATGCTCCAGTAGCAGGAGTTAAGAGATTACACCCAGTAGCCAGTTAGTTACAGGGGAGCCCCAGTAGCAGAAGTCAGTGATGACCAAGTAGCCAGTAGTTACAGTGATGCCTCAGTACACTAATTACAGGGATGCTCCGGTAGCCAGTAGTTACCAGAGATACGATGGGTTGCCAGTAGTAAAGAGAGACCCGGTAGCCAGTCGTCCATGGTAGCCCCAGTACAGAAGTACAAGGAGTGCCCCAGAGTTAGCCACTAGTTACAGTGATGCTCCAGTAGACACTAGTAAAGTTGATTCTCCAGAAACACTAGTTACAAAGTATCACGGGTGCCCGTAGTTACAGGATGCCAGTAGCCAGTAGTAAAGGAAGCCCCAGTACCAGAAGTTACAGGGATGCCCCCGTCCAGTAGTACAGGAGATTCACCAGTAAGTAGACAGTAGTCAGGGGATTCCCCAGTATCACAGTAGTTACAAGGATGCCCCAGTACAGTCAGAGTACAGGATGCTACAGTAGCCAGTAGTTACAGGATTCCCCCAGTAGCAGTAGGTACAGGATGCTCCAGTAGCCAGTTAGTTACAGGGATTCCCCCAGTACCCAGTAGTTACAGGGGATGCTCCAGTAGCCAGTAGTTACAGGATGCTCCCGTAGACAGTAGGTCAGGGATGCCCCATTAGCCAGTAGCATAAAAGGAATGCTAAGTAGCCAGTAGAAGAAACGGGATGGCCCATAGCCAGTAGTTACAGGGATGCTCCCAGTACAGTAGTTACAGGGCTGCCTCAGGTCGCCAGTAGTACATGGATGCCCCATTGAGCCATTAGTTACAGTGATGCTCCAGTATCCGTAGTTACAGGGATCCCCAAGTACCAAGTAGTTTAAACGGGATGCTCCAGTACTCAGAGTTACAGTGATG
The DNA here is from genome assembly GCA_019512145.1 of Engystomops pustulosus. Taxonomy (NCBI): domain Eukaryota; kingdom Metazoa; phylum Chordata; class Amphibia; order Anura; family Leptodactylidae; genus Engystomops; species Engystomops pustulosus. The sequence goes on from WNYA01001066.1 coordinate 28,792, forward strand.
CTCCAGTAGCAGTCACAAGGGATTCCCCATAAGCCATTAGTTTACAGGGAGCCCCTTAGCCATTAGTTACAGGGATGCTCCTGTAGCCAGTAGGTACAGGGATGCTCCAGTAGCCAGTAGAGTAGTTACAGGGATTCCCCCAGTACCAGTAGTTACAGGGATGCTTCAGTAGCCAGTAGGTTACGGGATTCCCCCAATAGCCAGTAGTTACAGGGATGCTCCAGTACCAGTAGTTACGGGATGCTTTTCCATATTAGCCAGGAGTACAGAGATATCACCGTAGCCAGTAGTTACAGGGATTGCCCATTTAGGGCCAGTAGTTACAGGGATGCCCCCAGTAGCCACTATTACAGGGAGCCCACTGTAGCCAATAGTACAGGGATGCTCCAGTAGCGAGCAGTTCACAATGAAGGCCCCATACCAATTAGTTTACAGGGATGCTCCGTAGCCAGTAGTTACAGGGATGCTCCAGTAGCCAGTAGTTACAGGGATGCTCCAGTAGCCAGTAGTTCCTGGGATTCCCCATTGCTAGTAGTTACAGGGATTCCCCCTAGTACCAGTAGTTACAGGGATTGCCCTAATAGCCAGTAGTTACAGTGTGATTGCAACCTGTAGCCAGTAGTTACAGGGATTGCCCCAGCCCAGTACCAGTAGTTACAGTGGATGCTCCAGTGAGATAGCCAGTCACAATTTAAGGCCCCAGACCAGTAGTTACGGATGCTCCAGTACTAGCTTTCACAATGACAGGGCCCTCATAGCCCCAGGATCCTCCAAGTAGCCACAGTGATGCCCACAGTAGCAACAATAATACCCACAGTTGGTCAGAGAGATGACTTCTTGTCCACGGTATTGCTCCAGTAAAGCAAGTAGGTACAGGGAGCCCATTAGCCAGTGAGTTACAGGGATGCACCATTAGACTAGTAGTTACAGGGAGGAAGCACCAGTAGCCAGAGTTTACAGGGATGCCCACTGTAGCCAATAGTACAGGGATGCTACAGGAGCTGGCAGTCACAATGAGGCACCATTACCAAAGTACAGGGATGCTCCAGTAGCCAGTAGAGACAGGGATGCTCCAGTAGTTCAGGGATGGCTCCAGTAGCCAGTAATTACAGGTATGTCCCATTAGCCAGTAGTTACAGAGATTCCCCCAGTACCAGTTAGGTACAGGGATGTCCAGTAGCTAGCAAGTCACAATGAAGAGCCCACAGTACCAGTAGTTACAGGGATTGTCCAGTAGCTAGAATGTCACAATGAAGGCCCCCTCTTAGCCCAAGGGTACCCCCAGTAGCCACAGTGATGCCCACTGTAGCCACAATTAATTACCCACAGTTGTCAGAGTGATGCATCTTGTCCACAGGTTGCCTCAGTAGCCAGTAGTTACTAAGATGCCCCATTACCAGGAGTTACAGGGATTTCCCCAAGTACCAGTAGTTACAGGGATGCTCCAGTAGGCCATAGTGTAGTTACAGGGATGCCCCATTAGCCCAGTTAGTTCAGGATGCCTCAGTAGCCAGTAGTTAACAGAGATGCCATTAGCCAGTAGTACAGGGATGCCCCGTAGCCAGTAGTTACATGGATGCCTCCAGTAGCAGTAATACAGGTATGGTCCCATTAGCCAGTAGTTACAGAGATCCCCCAGTTACCAGTAGTTACAGGGATTCCCCCAGTACCAGTAGTAGCTTACATCCACACTAAAGTATTGGGGAGGTTATATACGCCGCGTATATGCGGGCCGTATATACGTCCCCCATACACTCTATGGGCCACGGCATGTAGGGAGCGGTACGTGGCAGCACACGTGCGGCACCGTACCGCTCCGTAGACCGGGGAAAGATAGGGAAAGTCTATCTTTCCCGATTACGGGCCGTGCAGCCATAGTTTCTATGGAGAGGGCGGGGGTTGAGCTGCGCTACCTCCTCCTCCTCTCCCGCGCTGCCGTGAGGACCGCGTACTACGGTGCGGCGGGGATCCCGGCAGTGCTGAAGTTTAGCCTACAGGATGCTTACAGAGCAAGTAGTTACAGGGATGCCAGTACCAGTAGTTACAGGGGATTCCACATAGCCAGTAGTTTACAGGATTGTTTTTGACTCCAGTAGCCGTAGTTACAGGGAGGCACATGAGCCAGGAGTTAAGGGATATTCCCCTTTAGCGTAGTTACAGGGATGCCCCATTAGCCAGTAGTACAGGGATGCCCCAGTAGCCACTAGTTACAGGGAGTGCCCACTGTAGCCAATAGTGTACAGGATGCTCCAGTAGCTAGCAGTCATAAATGAAAGGCCCCATTCCAAAGTACAGGGGGCCAGTAGCCAGTAGTTACAGGGATGCTCCAGTAGCCAGTAGTTACAGGGATGCTCCAGTAGCCAGTAGTTCTGGGATTTCCATAGCTAGTAGTACAGGATTCCACCATAGTACCATCGTTACAGGGATGCCCTTTAGCCAGTCGTTTACAGTGTGCACCTGTAGCCAGTAGTTTACAGGGAGCCCAGTACCAGTAGTTACAGGGATGCTGATCAGTAGCTAGCGTCACAATTAGGCCCCAGTACCAGTAGTTACAGGGTGCTCCAGTAGCTAGGCTTTCCAATGAGGCCCTCATAGCCACAGGGATACCCCAGTAGCAACAGTGATGCCCACATTAGCAAAAATAATACCCAAAGGTCAGAGTGATAGTGATGATTTTTGTCCACAGGTATGCTCCAGCAGGTCAGTGTTACAGGAGGCCCCATTTAGCAGTAGTTTACAGGAAGCCCCAGTAAGCCAGTAGTTACAGGGATTGCCCACTGTAGCCAATATTACGGGATGCTCAGTAGCTGGCCAGTCAATTGAAGGCCCAATTACCAATAGTTACAGGGATGCTCCAGTAGCAGTATGTTACAGGGAGCATCCAGTAGTTTCAGGGATGGCTCCGTAGCCAGTAATACGGTATGTCCCATTAGCCAGTAGTTACAGAGAGTCCCCCAGTACAGTAGTTACAGGGATGCGCCAGTAGCTAGCAGGAACAATGAGGCACCCGTTACTAGTAGTTACAGGGATGCTCAGTAGCTGAGCATCAAAAGAAGGCCCTCATAGCCCCAGGGTACCCCAGTAGCCACGTGATGCCCACTGTAGCTACAATAATACCCACAGTTGTCAGAGTGATGCTTCTTGTCCACAGGTATGCGTCCAGTAGCCAGTAGGTACAAGGATGCCCCCTTACCAGGAGCTACAGGGATCCCCAAGTACAGTAGTTACAGGGAGTGCTCCAGTAGCAGTAGTTACAGGGATGCCCCAGTAAGTAGAGGAGTTGCAGAGATGCCCAGTTAGGCAGTAGTAAACAGGGTTCCCAATTAGCCAGTAGTTACAGGGATGCCCCCAGTATCCAGTAGTTACAGGGATGCCCAGTACCATAGTACAGGGATTCCCCCAGTATCCAGTCGGTACAGGGAAGCCCCAATACCAGGAGTACAGGGATGCCCCCAGTAGCTAGCAAACAATTTTTGAACCTGACTTTTTAGCTAGACGGTTTTGTCCTCTGCTTTCGGGCTCATTCCCGCCCGTGGGTAACACTTAAACTCTTCACGTTGCAGTGATTTTTCCATTATTTTTTCTCCACATCTTCAAAAAGCGACATTTTCATTTTTTCTGTACATGATTGCTGTGTGAGGGCTTTTTATCTGCATAACAAATTTTATTCTCAGTGACGTTATTTGTTATTCCATGCCGGTCTGGGAGGCTGGAAATACTGAGGTTTTTCCCACGTTGAGATACAGATTTCCTGTTCTCAGCATGCGGCCCTCTGCATGCACACACACAGTGGCCTCCTCGGACTCCAGGACATCCAGAACTATTGTTGTAACTCACTCTGTGCACTTTTCAATTCGTCTCTACTGTCAAGACAGGGAGAAGGCCGGGGGGAAGGGAAGAGGGAAAGTCATAACCTACGCTACATCTTGTTTTCAGATGAAGTCAGGAGATGCAAAAAAGCCTGAGCTCTACACACCCAAAAAGTAAAAAATGTAAGTAGCGAATGCTATCACTGATGAACATTCATGGAGTGAAAAGCACACTTGGGCAAAATCATGTGGTACAGGGTGGCCAACACCTTTACTAGTGAAACTCTTGACCAGCCCATGTTTCCATGTACTTGCTGTGGAGTGATATGGAGCTGTTTCTCTTCTGAGAAGTGATGCATCAAATCTTCCAACATATTGTTCTGGATTACAAATTCACCATTTTTATTATTTTCTCATTCACCCAATTCTTAGATCTAGTGGTTTGTTCCATCCAATCTCCGTTTCATTAAAAAACTCCCCTTTTTTCTTTATGTGAGAGAAGTCAGCTGTAGGATAGAGACCAAGTAGTAATAGGGGCACTGGGTAATATCAATCCATCGATTAGTATTACAAATGCTTGCAGAACAACAAAATAACTTTAACCCTAATGAGTTTGGATATAAACTGCACATCTGGAGCCCCATTATGGAAGTATGTGAAGAGTGAAGGCAGGACTTCTATACATTGGAGGGTTTCCCCGCTCAAGAGAGATAGATTTCCTGACCACCACTAAGTACTACAGGGTTATAGCAAGTGCATTATTGTATAAAGACCAAAACCACATCTAGATCATAAGGGGGTGATTTATTAAGTGTTTTAGACAGTTCTGTCCCTCTCAAACTAGTTTGACCAAAGTAGCCTGGCCTATACGAGAGGGCATGGCCCTGTGCTAAAAAAGGGTCCACATGCAAAAATACAGCTGACCGGACAGAATTGTGTAATAGTTTCTGGCATAAAATTAAATCAGCTAGTAGTGGTCCAAATTAAGACAAGACAGGCTTATAAGCACTAACTTGACCGTAAAGGAAACTACACTTGAAGAGGTAGATTAAGATGGAAATACCGAGCACCAGTTCAGGGTGAGTGGTTGCCGGAGCTTATTTTTGCTATGCCCAAAACGATGTATCGCCGGTCTAAAACACTTTTAGCCGAAGCTGCTCTAGCGCACTGGTGGTACGCGCTCGGCGAACCATGCGCGCATACATAGGAAGTGAAGGAGGAGCGGCGACATGGTGCGCCGAACAGCAGCTTCGGCTATAATTTTAAAAGCGATTTTTTAAACTGCAATACCAAGCGGTTTAGGACACTAACAAAAAATAAGCTCCGGTGACCATGCTCACCCGAAGCTGGTGCTCGGTATTTCCGATCTTACACTACCACTTCAAGTGGTTAGGTTCCTTAAGACATTTTGTAAATGCATGTCGGTCGTGTCTTAAGAGCAGTATCTTCTCTAGTGAATAATGTTGGTCATTGCTGGTCAGGAGGACAAGGGACGACACCTAGCAGGGTCCTTCTGCCCTCCTTATCCCCGAGTAACCTTTACAGCTAGGAATTAACCAGAGCCAATACTGGAAGATGTCACTTTCTGTTTCGTCATGATCTTTTTTCCTGCCAATTATATTTTACCTATCTTTCTTTTGTTTTTGAGTGTCAGTGATCTCTAGATACTTCATAACAGAGAAAAGAGAGCACAGATTGACAAAAACATGGGAAGATTATCCCTGTGACAAGCACTGGTCTAGAACATTTATAATATTTATGGTGGGGTAGTCCGATCCATAATGATTAAACCAGGGGCACCTACTCATAGATCCAGGCACTCTGTCTATGGGTTGTCTCTTATATTGGTTATTTACGGCCTCCTTATCTAAAAGCAACTTAAAAATGTTCTAATGCTTTGGCAAGGGTCTAGGGAGTGGTTCAGTGGGAGGGGGAGACAGTGACATGCTGCGGCAGATCAGAAAAATTTGAGCACAGACGGCTTCTGACCATAGTTCTTCTGGCAAATAGCGTTAATTGTAAAAGTTAATTTTAGAAGGAGGGGTCTGTGGATAACAAATTTAAGATCACTGCATTCAACAAAAGGGTACAGGTGGGGCATGGCACCGACGTGAGACGTGTTGGACTATAGGAGGAGAGGAGAAAGTAAGCATGAGTTCTTTTTTGTTTCTCGCCACATGAACATAAATATATATATATATTTTTATTAAACCAGACAACTCCTTAAATTCAAACATTGAGCCCGATCCATCAATGAGAGAGAAATTTTTAAACAAGAATGTAGAAATTCTCATAACTTGATATTAGTGTCATAACAACTATGGGACCAAACCTCAATATTTTTAACAGGTGGATGAGTTGGGGCAAGATTTTTAACGCCACAGCATAAATATTGATCATCCAAAAGTCTCCATTACAGCTGTTTACCACCTGATCTTAGCATACACTCCATTGATTGGTGATGAGCTGGACCCGTACCACTTTGTTTGGGTTATGCTGAACCTCGAACTCCCCCTGCAAACACCTGCGATAAGGTATAGATTGCAAGTCGTTAACTTTTGCCACCGTCAGAAGTCTAAGGAAGATGTTAGCACCACAATTTTCCACCATGGTTGATGTGCATTCCATGAACCAGGCCATTTGTAATACCACAACCCACGACCAATGCATCCAATGAGCACATGTTGTCACTGTTCAGGTTCCATACAATCATGGGTCGCTCATCCGATCCTCATCATTCTGGGTAATTTAGTGGTTCTTACGGAAGTCATGTCAAATGTTTGAATACATGAGATGGAATAGAATTACAGAATAATACTCACTCTCCTTCTATAGTCCGATATTTCAAGGTATCATGTTTGCCATCTTATTGAAGTAAACTTTGATGTAAAAGCCTGAGCCATGCTGTAGACAGCGGTAACACCTGGTAAGGACGCTGGATCATCTGAAACCATTTATACCTCATGGGAGTGTTCTTCGCCGCATCAGGAACAAGTGTGATGATACTGACCTTATACATGAATGATGGGATAAGAGAATTTTTTAAAAGAATTCCCCAAAAAGCAATGTGTACAGTTCTATCCAGAATCTGCCAGTAACAAATACAAGAAGGTTGCCAGATAATACGTAAAAATATGCAGAAGAGACTCTTTAGAACGTAATATTGATCTGGGGATAGAAAACCCTAACGCTACAATTAGCCGGAAACTTTCCTCTTATGTTTTCGAAAGCTCGTGTGCGCTCTTTGACCATGAGTTCGGATAGTACAAGGGTCTTGTTTTTCAGGATATGATCTGCATTATTACAAAAACACTGATGTTAATAAATACTATAGGGTGACACATATAATCATAACATCAGTGGATGATGTCTGTAAAGCTTAGGGACGTCCTTATAATTCTCCATAGATACAAGAATGCGGAATTCCACACAAATCTGAGGATCTGTAAATCTTTTCAGTAACATCTGTAACTCCTGACGTCCACTGTCATCATCGGATGTGAAATCACGACCCACCCAACCCACCGGAGCTTCTAAAGAGCTTCACAAGCTTGTAAAGTGGTATCTTGTCATCAGGAACAGTGCGGGAAAGAAGTTTGGGAAAAAAGCTATATCACGTAGGCAGCGGATGATCTGGCTCCCATCACTGATCTATAAGAAAGAAAAATAACAACAGTGATTGTATTTATTTTGAATGATATTTCGATAAACACAAGACAAATTCAGATTATTGTCTACCCAGAAATTTTGGAACTATTATCTCGGTTACATTAAGGGGGAAGATGTTGACAAAAACCATAAAAAAAAAATGATTGTTTGAAAATAAAATGCAACAAATTACAATACACACTTAAAAAGTACATTGGACACATTTTAAAACATATTAGTGTATATAGAACCAAGCTAATGCGCTATTATATAAGGGGTGGTGGTTATTAAGCAGGTTCGTTTCACCACATGTTGCTAATTTGAGATTCTATTGCCCCTGGCACGGAGATGATATTACATGGGATTACCGTAGCATATATATATAACTATAACCTTCCCCCTGCTGTAGGAGTTGTATCAACCCCTTCACAAACACGGCTGCCCGAGTGCTTGTATACTGATGCTTGGTTCACAATTTGAGATCCGGGGGTTAACAGGCCCTTTATTTCCCACTACAGCAGGAGAAGGCACTGGCAGAAAATGGACAATCATTGGATAAACGGAGCAAACAAAAATGGCGTCATTGAGTCATTCATGTTTTATGGTTCTCAGACGGAACTGCCTCTCCAGGGGGAAAGGCCAACCCATTCAATCGCCATGAATTTGAAACATTTGGGGCTACTCATTGAACAGCAGGGCTTTGTCTGAGACGGGGGCTTTTGTCTCTCCACCCGCTGATGTCGTCCACATGGTCAAGAACTGCGAAGTAGCTTCCAGTAACATTTTGCCCACAAACTTAGCGGGCCAAAGAACAAGTAGCCAGGGTACAGCACACCGGTCGTTTATAATACACTAAGTCTTATTCGTAAGTTTGGCTGGGTTGAGACAGACAAAAGTATAAGCTCTTTTAAGGTATTCGCACGTCTTGTATGCCCACGCCATCTGACTGAACGTACCAGTGGGTGGTATTCTGTAGTAGGAGCCAGTCCAAATCCAGGGGGGAATAGTGGCTGTGGACAAATGGTCTCTGAGTATGTACCTCGCTGCAGTGGAATATGGTCCATCACTTATGTTGATATTAATTGTCTGTGTCTTCATGAAGGGACATACCAAAATTGTAATATTACTATCTGCATAACTTCTACATGGGGATATCAAATTTTCCAATCCGCAAGACGAAACCATTCCCTACATCATTTTTCTTGCGGGGTACAAAGGGATTGTCTATTGGTCACGGCGTGTCACACTATGCATCAAGCCATTACATTGTTTCGGTATCCCCTTTGTCTACAATTAGGTGTTCAAGATTTCTCACCTCCTGTTAAATCACTATCGGAGAATATCTGGGATCGCAGAAACTATCTTTAGATATGACTTTTTTTTAAGGCTACTGGGTAGTTACTGTTCCACCTTAGGCAATCGTTTGTGGCCATGGGCTTCTGCCGACAGTTTTTTAAGCTAGAGGTGATCATCAACTCTCTTAATATTCCAGATCCAGGAATTCCCAGACATCTTTCGAAGGATTGCATTTGCCGGTACTAGGTGGAGACATTCTTTCAGTATCTTATCCATCAGTAGTCATCTACTGATAGGAAAGTTCTTATCCTCCTTGCTAAACTGACAGGTCATGTTACATCCTGGTGAGGCTTGTCTGGCCCCATGCCCCCAACATCCGAGGACCATGGCGTGAGGTGGGAGTATATGTATTTATATGCGGACGATCTGTCAATTTGTATCATGATTGGTTTGCCAGGTTTGGAGGGCTGGGCAGCTTGCAAGGGTCGCTACGAGGGTAGAGTAACCTTTAAATGGACTCCATGCTGTGGGGGGTGGGCCGGGCAGGCTTAACATCACCTCGCTGGTGCCACCTTCAGGTGCTGGTGTTTGTCTTTTGTTAGAAAGTGAGGGGCTCGTCGATCCTTTTTCCGCCATCTGGAGGGGGCGGGGCTTGACTAACGAGAGCTGACCAGTCCCGAGCTAAAACAAAACATGCGTTAGTAGTAGATGTTGTTAGGGATGTATACAATATTGTCCCGTAGGATACTCAGTAGAATACATCACCCTATTGTGTTGTATCATCTTAGATTGTTTTGAGCTATTACTAGTTGACAGCCTTCAACATTGCCCTCTATGGTAAATAATTTAATAATTGTGTGCTAGCGGAACATATTCATTATCCAAAACTTGGTTGCTTCGGCCCTTACAAGTGGAAAGTTACACAACCAACCCTCTGACACAGTTCAACATTCAATTACGCATATATTTTACCAATGGCCCAAAAATTCCAGACCGTTCGTGAATCCCTCAGGCAGACGAATCAACGCCGGACAACGCAAGCGGGATTGCGAATGGACCGTCTGGTAAGTAAATGAGCCCCAATATACACAGTTTGCTTCCTCTCATCTAGGCACTGCGTCACCTTATTCATAGAAGCAGATCAGGTTGAGTTTGGGCAACTTTCTACTTTAGTAAACCCATGCTGGTGTCAATTATTATACTTTTGATTTGTCAAATACGCTCCAGATGCATATTTTTTGACTGACAAATCTGTAAAGGTGTTATTTTGGGAGTTCAAACTTTTTTTTAATCACTTTTTAAGAGCATTTTTTAAGGTTTATTAATAAAAAATATCTTTTTAGAAGAGTTTTTCAGGTCATTACGGGGGTCACTGTGCAGGTCCATATAATGACGTTTTATTTATTTATATAGATAAGATAGATATATAGATATATATAGAGGATATAGATGTATATATATATATATATATATAGAGATATATATAGTAGAAAAAAGAAAGAAAAAGTTCAAGACCGCATAGCAATTGTTGAAGAATGGTTAGCAAACAAAGCTGATAGGTGCAAAGCCCGTCGTAATGGGTCATGGCCAGGAAAGGGAACCCTCCAATAACCAAATGACGAAAGGCGCACAAAAAATTGGGTGAAAAAAAACGGTGGTTTAATCATAAAAGACGACGGTTCGGCGGTGAGCTTTCGCAAGTGAGGTTACAAGAGCAATGTGAACATATTATATACTCTATCGTACAATATAGTGATTCATACAAATTCACCATATAAAGTGATATCGACAAAGGGCAGTGCTTACTCACAGTACATTCAAAGAAATACAGTTACAGTATGTTGTAGGAGTATTTATAAATACCAATAAATGTTATAAAAGTGAAAAACTATGCAAAAACATCTTAACAAGGTAATTAATAGGGTTAAAGTGCAGGTGCTACTTAAAAACCATTACCGGGACATGCGGTAGGCATACTTCCAAGGCGCTGGGTCCGTCAACAACGTTGTATACACATAGTACGTGCAGGCTCTCGCACTACCGGTCAAGGGTGTCAGTCAGTTACGCAAGGCGCAGCAGCTCTGACAGGGACCTAAGCTTTCCATTTGGGGTGTGGGAAAACCATGCCACCGTGTGGACATGCCGGCAGCTTGCTGGAGTGCAATAAAGTGTAATATCATTTTAATTAAGGGCAACCAGCCGTAAAGACGTGTATCAGGGTAAGTATATAATAAATTCAGAAACCAGCCCTGTATACGAAGGGTGGAGTGTCAAACCCGAATGATTGGGAGACCACTCCCCTCACCCCTGGAATGTACGTGGAATGAAGATCCAACAATGGACACAACACCCAACTCAACAGTATCCCGCAACAGGGGAATCCTAACATCATATGAATACATTAGTAAGACGCATACCTACACGCAAAGATAATAAAAGAGTTAAAAATGATGCTTGTAACTGTGTCCCTAGTTATAGTGCGCGTATGTACAAAGAAAAAACAAAAGATTGTTATACAACGAATGGTTTCGCCATCCCGTCCCGGACATGTATCATATGAACTTCTTACATAAAGAGTTGAGTTCTATGAGAAAAAAAAAGACATATAAGTCAAGGGGATATATAAAGTGTTCTGATAAATACCTCAAAAATACTGAAGAGGAATGAGAATCAAGAAGGCAGCAGATTTATGGGGGGACAACCTGTAACCCATAGTGATGCGATGTAAATAAGCAAACAATGTAACGCGTATAGAGTCTGCCCCTACTCAGCCATTATCACATTCAATTTATAAATCTCTCTTGAGCCACGTGAGGTTTGAGGGCTTCATTTAATTTGTGAACTCCACTTCAGTTTTTGATATTAAGGAGACGTTTCGCGATCACCCACCGTCTCCTCAGAGAGGTACCTGATGGGCGATAATCACTAATTTAACGTCCCTCAGTGTTGGCCCATGTCCAGGAAATGTTGGACACATGGTAAAGGTCTTTAACTCCCCTTTCGATCGTGATATCGGATTTGGTTAAGTCTCGTTTTAGATCAAGTGTGGGTTTCCCGCCACATACACCAACTGGCAGGACAAGATAATAAATAAATCACATGATCACGTTGCAGGGAGGTATGTCTAATATCGGTAGGAAATGCCTTCTATGTTCAGATGTTATTACGCTTTGATCATAGAGAGAATTGACACACGATAGGCATGGGAAACATCCCCTTCTAACTCGTTCCAAATAACCTCGCTGTGTGGGCGTTGTCTGGAGGCTACATCGGGTCTTCACCACTTTTATCCTCTCAAATTGGCTACCACAGTCCTGTACCGAGAACATGGTGGACATTGGAATCAGAATATCAGAGAAGGGTTGTGACAGAATACACCAGTGTCAAAGACAATTCAAATTGCAATCATGCTCCTTTTGGTTTATATGTGGAAATGAAGGGAATCCATTCATATTTTTTTCGAAGGAGGTTTAGAAAGGGGCTTCTTGTCGTATATAGACAAGGCTCTGATTTATCTGTTCAAATCATTTGGAGTTTGCTGCTAGTGGATAACATCTATTTTGGAATTTTTTTGCCATCAATTAGAGTCTGCGTCTTTGTCTTCTGGCATCACTCGTCCTAGTTATCGATTATGAGTAAAACTGACTGTAGAGGTAAGTTCTTAATCGATGACTCTGCGGGTGTCCACTTTCATACCCGGCATAAATTGTTTTCCTATCTGTATGGTTTAAACTGGATACTCGGTGAGAAATGACGCGTTTTTAAGTTGTACATTGACATCAAGGAATCTGTAATTAAATTAGATTTTACCATGGTAAACTGTAAACTTTGATCCACTGAATTCAAATAGTCAAGAAAAAGGTCTAATTCCAGATCGGATCCCGTCCAAAGGAGGAAGACGTCGTCGATGTATCGCCACCACCTCAATACTTGAGAGAAGTGGTGGGACCCATAGACGACGTCTTCCGCAAAATGTCACATTGTAATGTTGGCATATGTGGGTGCCATATTGGCACCCATGGCCACTCCTCTTAACTGCAAAAAAAATTCATCCTCAAATAAAAAATAATTGTTGGTGAGTACTAAATCAAGTAAAGTAATAACAAGATCCTTGGTTTGTGGTGATAAGTCTGAGTTTTCCATTACAATACTAATGGCTTTCATCCCTCTCTCGTGTGTGATGGATGTGTATAACGAAATAATGTCAAATGACACCAGAGTATACTCCTTTGAGCTGTCCAATGTGAGAGCTTTTAGTTTAACCAAAAAATCAACTGTATCCTTGATATATGAATCTGCTGCTGTTGCAAAATTTTGTAAGATTCTATCCAAAAAAGTGGACACAAAAAAGTGGTGGACCTTTTTCTTGACTATTTGAATTCAGTGGATCAAAGTTTACAGTTTACCATGGTAAAATCTAAATTTAATTTACAGTTCCTTGATGTCAATGTACAACTTAAAAACGGTCATTTCTCCACCAGTATCCATGTTAAACCTACAGATAGGAACAATTTACTGCGTTATGAAAGTGGACACCCGAGGTCCATGATTAAGAACTTACCTTACAGTCAGTTTTTACGCATAACTAGGATTACGAGTGATGCAGAAGACAAAGACGCAGACTTTAATATGATGGCAAAAAAATTTCAAAATAGAGGTTATCCACTTAAAGTGATTGAACAGAATAAATCTAGAGCCTTGTCTATTACCAGACAAGAAGCCCTTTCTAAACCCCCTTCTAAAAAAACTATGAATAGGATTCCCTTCATTTCCACATATAACAACAGGAGCAATGATATTGCTGAGATTGTACGTTGACACTGGTGTATTCTGTCACACACCTTCTCTGATATTCCTGAATTCCAATGTCCACCACTGTTCTCGTACAGACGTGGTAGCAATTTGAGGGATAAAATGGTGAGAGCCGATGTAGGCTCCAGACAACGCACCACACAGCGAGGTTTATTTGGAACGGTTAGAAAGGGATGTTTCCCATGCTTATCGTGTGTCAATTGCTCTCATATGATCAAAGGTAATACATTTGAACATAGAGGCATTTCCTACGATATTAGACATTACCTCACCTGCAACAGTGATCATGTGATTTATTTATTATCTTGTCCGTGCCAGTTGGTGTATGTGGGGGAAACCACACTTGATCTAAAAACGAGACTTAACCAACATCGATATACGATACGAAAGGGGGTTAAAGACTTACCAGTGTCCAAACATTTCCTGGAAATGGGACACACTGAGGGACAGTTAAAATTTAGGATTATCGATCATGTACCCTCTCTGAGGAGAGGTGGTGATCGCGAACGTCTCCTTAAGATCAAAGAACTGAAGTGGATTCACAAATTAAGAAGCCTCAAACCTCACGGTCTCAATGTAGATTTTAAATTAAATGTGATTTAAATGTGACTTGGTACAATATACCTTACATTGTTTGCTTATTATATATCGCATACACTATGTTTAAGGTTGTCCCCCCATTAATATGCTCCCTTCTTGATTCTCCATTCCTCTCCAGTATATTTTGAGGTATTTATCAGAACAACTTTATATATTCCCTTGACTTATACTTGTCTTTTTTTTCTTCATAGAACTCAACTCTTTATGGAAGAAGTTCATATGATACATGTCCGGGACGGGATGGCGAAACCATTCGTTGTATACAAATTATCTTTGTTTTTTCTTTGTACATACTCGCACTATAACTTGGGCACTGTTACAGCATCATGTTTAATTCTTTTTGCGTGTAGGTATACTCTTTAATAAATGTATTTATATGATGTTAGGATTCCCCTGTTGCGGTGATACTGGATTGAGTGGGTGTTGTTGTCCATCGTTGGATCTTCATTCCACGTACATTCCAGGGGGTGAGGGAGTGGCCCCCACTATTGGGTTGACACCTCCACCCTTCGTTCAGGCTGGTTTTCTGACTTTACTATATACTTACCTGATACACGCTTTACTGGCTGGTTGCCCTTAACTAAAATGGTACACTTTATTGGACTCCAGCATATGCGCATGTCCACACTGGGTGGCTGGTTTCCCACACCCTAAATGGAAGCTTAGGCTTCCTGTTAGAGCTGTGCGCCTGCGTAACTGATTGACACCCTTGACTGGATAGTGCGAGCATGCGCATGGGCTGGCTGTATACCACTGGGGGGCAGGCTGGGCTGGCTGTATACTACATGGGGCAGGCTATATACTACTGGGTGCTGGATGCCTATATACTGGTAGGCTGTGAACAATGCATTTCCGACCCTATGCTTATACTCCAGTCAATACAATCTCCCTGTTTTTTGATGTTAAAAAAAAGGGCAATTGGCTTATACTCGGGTCGGCTTGTAATCATATATATATGGTTAAAAAAAAAACACTATAGACACAATGATAAGCTAAGAGATCAAATGTTACCACCAAACATTAGTAACATAAATTGATTTGTGTGAAAGCCAATGTTGAAAACTACATTGGTAAGTTGAAAGCAGCCAACCAGCCCCCATGTGTTCTAAAGCCAGCCAAACCCATGTAGTAGACAACCAACCAGCCAGATATAGGCAGCCACCAAGAACAACATTTTTAAATGCAAGCCAGCTAGCCTACAATAGTATACAGACAGCCTTCCACCAGTAGTATACAGCCAGTTTCCCTCCACTCGAATCGAGCAATCAAAACCCCTAGTAGTATACAGCCAGCCTGGGCCGACCACCACAAAGTATGTATTATGTACCCTACCAACCCCCCAAATAGTATACAGCCTGGCGGCATCCAGTGGTATACGGCCTGAAAAGCCCCAGTGGTATACAGCCTTCACAAATTGTGTGAATGACTGGCTGTATAGTACTGGGGACCAGTACTATAAAGCCAGTCATTCACACAATTTATCACTGTTTGCAAGCCCCCAATAGAATACAGCCAGCCAGCCACCAATACTTTGAAAACTGCAAGCCCCCAGTAAAAACAGCTAGCCACCCACCAGTACGTTTTAAACAACTATCCCCCATTAGCATGCAGACAGCCATCATACAGTATTATACTACCTGTCTGAATTCCAGATTATGCATTTTGGCATGACCAATTAATATACATATTGCCCTATTAAGATTAAAGACTGCACCAAGTATTATTCCCTCCCCCCCCCCCTCCTTCATGGTAGTTTGCAAAACATACAAATTTTGCAAATAAAAACAAAAAAAAACGGGAGCCCCACACTTTGGTCGGACTCCAGAAGGTTGTTGCCGGATGGTTAGGCTCCTCTACCATCTTCTATTAGAAAAATCCAACAGAGGCATCACATTGATCTGATGGTCAATGGACACTATGCTTCGGCCAAGTTGTTGGTGATTAATTCATCAGCATCAACTCTGCCGCATCATATTGTTCAGTTACTGAAAGATTGCATGGAGGCGACTCCATATGACAAACAAAGGACAGAAGAAGATTCTCAACAAGGAATGGGAAACAAAACGATTGGGTAGTGTGTTGGCAGTTGAGTAATATTTATTGTGATTATTAAAGACTCATTTGAAAGCAACGCTGAGGCCTATCAGCCAATTTACAGTGCGGAAAAACTAGGCCTATACAAGTTGGGTATACAGTCTAAGTTTAATAGTTAAAAGAGTTCATTGTTTTTGGCCCACTAAATTAAAAAAAAAAAAACACACACAAATGTTGCAACATAGAAAAAAACACACACAAAAAAAAATTTTAACAAAAAAATGATACAAAATAGCAAATAAAAAAACTTGCAAAATCAACCAACTGCACAATTTTAAAAAATAGACGGTCAGGTACTGGTTTGTACCCGGCTCTTCCCGGCACCCCTCGAGGTGGTGGGTACCGGATTAATGGTATGGGCGTTAGTGTGAATTTGCCAAAAAAAAAAAAAAGACAAACACTAAGGCCACCCCTTAATAATGAACACTGTCAACTAGACAGCAACACTATTATGGCTTATTATAGAGTCTCGCGAAGAAATTAAAAAACCTTTTATTTACAAAAAGAAAGTTTTATTGAAAGAAAATGTGGACACACCCTCGTTGACCAATTTATTTGATAAAAATTGCCAGTCATCGACGTAATCCTATGAATCCGAAGTAGTCCACAGCATGCACGGTCCTGGAGGTCAACAAAAACACACACACACACACACAAAAAAGGACTTGTTGCCACGGGGGGAGGCAAACATGCTGTGGGTTCCTATAGTCCGGTTACATTATAGCAGGATGTAGCGGTTTGTGTTGGGTTCCTATAGTCCGGTTACATTATAGCAGGATGTAGCGGTTTGTGTTGGGTTCTTATAGTCCGGTTACTTTATAGCAGGATGTAGCGGATTGTGTTGGGTTCCTATAGTGCGGTTACATTATAGCAGGATGTAGCGGTTTGTGTTGGGTTCCTATAGTATGGGGCGCCGTTTGTTCACAATGTATTCTGTGCAACAAAATGTGTTCAGTGGCACAAAATTAATTTTGTGATCACAGAATTCATACTATGGACACAGAATTCAATGTTGTCATCACAAAATCTGTTTTGTGCTTACAAAAGTAATATTTATCGACCCAAATTGCCTTTTGTCATTACAAAAATCATTTTTGTGTGCACAAAATCAATTAGACTTTCACAGAATGCACAAAAATAATTTTGTGATGCAGTTTATTTTGTGTGAACAGAATGTATTTTGTGTCACAAAATATAATTGTTTGACTACAAAATGCCATTTTGTCGCACAAAATACGATTTTGTGTCACACACAATATTATTTTGTCATACAGAATTCATTTTGTCTCACAAAATGTATTCTGTAACAAAGACTTAATTTTGTCTCACAAAATGCATTCTGTCACACAGAATTTATTCTGTCTCACAAAATGCATCTTGTAATACAAAATTCACAAAATGCATTCAGTCACACAGAATTAATTTTGTCACACAAAATGCATTTTGTCATACAATGTTCACAAAATGTATTCTGTAACACAGAATTAATTTTGTCTCACAAAATGTATTCTGTCACACAGAATTAATTTTGTCTCACAAAATGCATTCTGTCACACAAAATGCATTTTGTCATACAAAATTCACAAAATGCATTCTGTCACACAAAATTAATTTTGTCACACAAAATGCATTTTGTCATACAAAATTCACAAAATGCATTCTGTCACACAAAATGCATTTTGTCATACAAAATTCACAAAATATATTCTGTCACACAGAATTAATTTTGTCTCACAAAAGGCATTC
This sequence comes from Engystomops pustulosus, assembly GCA_019512145.1. Lineage (NCBI taxonomy): Eukaryota > Metazoa > Chordata > Amphibia > Anura > Leptodactylidae > Engystomops > Engystomops pustulosus. Next base: position 46,797 of record WNYA01001066.1, read on the forward strand.
TGTCACACAAAATGCATTTTGTCATACAAAATTCACAAAATGCATCCTGTCACACAGAATTAATTTTGTCACACAAAATGCTTTTTGTCATACAAAATTCACAAAATGCATCCTGTCACACAGAATTAATTTTGTCACACAAAATGCTTTTTGTCATACAAAATTCACAAAATGCATTCTTTCACTGTGAAATTTTTTGTTGCATCAAAAAGTTAGTAAATACAAAATTACCAAATAAATGAAGTAATTAACCCCTTGCTAATACGGCGCTGGCTCCCGGCGATTAGCGCTCAGCACTGTTCTAGTATGGCGCAAGTGCACCAGGGCTATCCCGTGCCACCAATAGTGCTTGAACAAACGCCGCAGTGTTAGAGTGATAGCGTTACCAGAAACCTCCGGTAACGCTATCAAACACTGCGGCGGGGTATTGTGTAATCATCGGACAGCTTGCAAAGCTGTCCGATGTATTCATGAGGGGGCGGTCCGAGACGCTGCCTCTACCCCTGACCACCCTGCTCGCTCCATAGGCCGGCATTGACTGCCGCGCGCTAGGCGGCAGTCACCGCCCCTAGTCACGCCCCAACCCGCCCCCTCATGAATACGTCGGACAGCTTTGCAAAATGTCCTACAATTACACTATACCCTGCTGCAGTGTTAGATAGCGTTACTGGAGGTGTCCGGTAACGCTATCACTCTAACACTGCGGCGTTTGTTCAAGCACTAGGAAAATGGGGTGACAGGTCCTCTTTAAGCTGTAAAATGGCTGCGTCCTTAAAGGGTTAAAAGGGTTTCAGTGGAGGTGGTGCTCCCTTCTTAGGAATTTAGTTTGCACTTTAAGAATTTGTGCACATACAGCTAGCAAGTAAGGTCTTTTAGTTTCATACATGCTATGTATAGGGTGCTGGCATTCTGGTTGTTTTACAGGTTATATCACACAAATTTTGCTTCTTTGCTAATGCATTGGGGGTCATTTACTAAGGGCCCGATTTGCGTTTTCCTGACGTGTTACCCGAATATTTCCGATTTGCGCTGATTTTCCCTGTATTGCCCCGGGATTTTGGAGCACACGATCAGATTGTGGCGCATCGGCGCTGGCATGCACGCAACGGAAATCGGGGGCGTGGCCGAACGAAAACCCTATGGATTCGGAAAAACCGCTGCATTAAAAAAAAAAAAAAGTGTCGCGGGACTCGCGCTTACCTTCACCAGGTATAGGATTGTGCATTCCGGCGGGCCTCGGGGAACTTCAGCGCAGCAGCGACATCTGGTGGACGTCGGAGGAACTACCTTAGTGAATCCCGGCCGGACCCGAATCCACCGCAGAGAGCGCTCCGCTGGATCGCGAATGGACCGGGTAATGAAATTTGCCCCATTATCTTTTTCAAGGTCTTCATTCAACCATGTGAACACCCGCTATTAATTTTGATGCACAATTTTACTTATGTTTGGGAGTATGTTTTTTAATGAATTCTTAACCTGTTGAAACACACTACACCATCTGCCTGTATGTTCCTCGCAGCAATATCAGTTAAGAGACAAAAGGGGAATAAACGCAGTGGTGCTGGTCTGAACTGAGGCATAGTTTCATCAGAAGGATCTGTCATTGCTAATGCTGGATTTCATTGAATGGATATCTAACACTATAGGAGAAGAATTAGAAGAACTCTGGAGCTCTGGCTAGAAGGAAAATTATTTTCTCTCCAAAAAACTGGTTGCTGTTACCTGATGGGGTCCATCATCAGTCTCAACATCTTTTTGTCCAGGTTGCAGGTTGGAATGAAGATGGTGTGGTTTTTGTTGGCTTGGGATACATGGTTGTGGATACATGACCTCCTTCTTGGCGTTTTTTTAGGGGTAACACTGCCCTATATGGGCCATTCTTCATAAATGGAAACCTCAATGCCACTGGATATCTGGATACATTTTCCAGCAAGGTGGTGAATTACCACATTTTGGGTCTCAGGTCTGAGCAGGTTTATCACCATGGGTCGGACCAGTTAATTGGCTAGCAAGGGCTCCCTATCTGATTCCCTTAGATTTTATCTTTGGAGCAATTGTGTATGCAAAATGCAAGATGTGCAGTATCTGAAACAATGGATACTGGAAGCCTGTGCTGGCATTTCTTCTGTGGTGTTGCTATCAGTGTGTCAAGAGTGGGAGAAGAGGATTGTAATGACAATCCAACAGCAATTTGAACACATTTTATAAGTGGTCATAAATGTGTAAATAACTCATGAAAGAAAAAGTTACATTTAAAACCAAGCACACCATTGTTTTTCTTGTGAATTTCTCAATAAGTTTGAAGTGTTACATGACCCTCTTCCATTTGGAAAAAATGGCCAACTTAAAAAGGGCTGCCATGGTCAACACCCATTTTGAAAAGTTTTCACCCTCCCATAAACTAATGTGCCACAAACAGGAAGCTGATGTCACCAACCATTCCCATTTTATTTAGGTATATCCATATAAATGTCCCACCCTGTATAACAGTTATTAATATCTATAACCCTAACTCTTTCCTTCAGGGAAAAACACAGGTGCAATACCAGAAATGAGCAGTAGATGGCAGGAAATACCAAGGAATAAATCCCTGAAGATAGCTACCATAGTTATTCTGTAGATCAGTGGTCCCCAACCTTTTTTGCCCAGGGACCGGCTGTAAACATATATTTTCTCCAGGGACCGGTGGGTAGGGGGATGCGGTCTGGTGTATGTTTGCATGCCCCACCATAACTCCCTGTGTGGCTAGCTTATGTTGTCCCATTTCCTGAAGAAGAACCCCCTGCTTTCATTGTCCCATTTCCTGTAGCGTACCCCCTCCAAAGTTTTCTTTCCCATGCCTTCCTCCCATGTCCCCTTTCCTTTAGCTGCCCCCTTCCTCTGATTCCAATACCCCCTTTTCCAGTCGTCCAGTCCTTCCTCATTACCCTGCAGCAGTCTTCTTTTCCTTCACTTCTCTTCCGCATTGATGCATGGATCTATTGTTGGCAGATATGATGTGATGACATCATGATGCTTGTCGCCAATAGAGCAGTGCATTATTATGGAAATTTAGTATAGGAAGAGAAGACTGCTGCAGGGGAACGCAAAAGGTGATTATATATATATAATTTAATTATTTTTTTTTTTTTCTTTTACTGAGGTTGGCCACGGCCCGGAACCAGGCGTTCCACGGCCCGGTTTTGGGCCACGGACCGGTGGTTGGGGAACACTGCTGTAGATGACAAATAGAGGGGATCATGCTATGAGTATCATATATCATATATGTTTAGCATGTAATGCCCTACTGAGTGGCCCATTACACTTCTCAGCATTACTTATGTCTGATTCTCTTAACTGCTTGAAGACAGAAGAAGAAATAAGTCGTCTAATTTAACCAGCCATTAAGGCATTCAGACAATCTATATTGTCATGCATTTAAAGTGTCAACCTGTGTAAACAGAATGATAGAACAGAATGAAAGCTGATACAGATAGCTGATCATCAGGGTCATTACACCCGAGACCTCTCATAGCTGTTCCTGCACAGGGATTGCTGTGATTCATTGTCAAATCTGACTGTCATAGCTAAAAAGTTAAAAGAAAGAAAGTATCTTGCCTCAACAGCTCTGATCTCCTGAGCAGACACACACACCTACTGATAGGGATTTTTATGCAGGGCCCCAACAGCCCTCTTAAGTTTTGTAAGGTGTGTCCCAATTAACCCTTTGAGGGAGGATGAGATAGCTGCCGGCAGCGAGATGACAGAGTAAAACAAAGACACAGTCCGGTCTTTAGATGCACTCACATCACACTGTTTATTTCAAACAGACACAGCTGTATTTTAATACAGAGAAATCAGGATTTTGGGTGTTGTATGAAAGGAGATAAGGCACTTAGATTCTATTGGCCATTTTGTTTTTACCAGCACATTCTGGGAAAAATGAATAGGCCTTGTTTACAGCCATGCTTATCTACAGAATGGCTCCTAGAAGCTTCTTCATAACCAAAATAAATAAAAAGAATACAGAGGCCTGAAGGACGGTAAGAAATGCCAAGGATAGTGTGAAAGGCAAACGACAGTTAAATAAGAAAAATAGCTGAATTAAAACTGCAACACCCCTGCCGATGCAAGGCAGAGGGGTTTTTGCGAATACGTCCCACCATGTAGCTTGCAGCCTGTGTAGGGTCTGATCAACCCCACAGCAGGTCACTACATAACACAGGGGAACACTGCAGCGGTAGAGTCTGCCTGGTAAGGCAAGAGTTAAGGGTAGAATGTGATGTAATATGTGTCAGCCAATCACATGTGTTATCCTATTGTATCTGTAAGCTGGGATGCAATTGGAGGAGGAACCACCACCTGACCAGTGGGAGTAATAAAACCCCTGGTCAGGAAAGTTCTAGAGCTCAGTTGAGTCAGGCTCAGAAGAAGACTGGAGTTAATCCAGTCAGTTCAGTCAGACCATGGAGTCTGAAGAGTTCAGTGGATTATAGACTCAGAAGAGTCCAGTACAGCTAAGTAAGTCAGACAGACCAGATCAGACCAGTTGGTCAGAGTGCAGCCAGAGCTCAGCTCTGCAGAGTTAGTTAGTGAGAGGAAAGGGGTATCATCCTATGGGGCGCCGTTTGTTCACAATGTTTTCTGTGCAACAAAATGTGTTCAGTGGCACAAAATTAATTTTGTGATCACAGAATTCATACTATGGACACAGAATTCAATGTTGTCATCACAAAATCTGTTTTGTGCTTACAAAAGTAATATTTATCAACCCAAATTGCCTTTTGTCATTACAAAAATCATTTTTGTGTGCACAAAATCAATTAGACTTTCACAGAATGCACAAAAATAATTTTGTGATGCAGTTTACTTTGTGTGAACAGAATGTATTTTGTGTCACAAAATATAATTGTTTGACTACAAAATGGCATTTTGTCGCACAAAATACAATTTTGTGTCACATACAATATTATTTTGTCATACAGAATTCATTTTGTCTCACAAAATGTATTCTGTAACAAAGACTTAATTTTGTCTCACAAAATGCATTCTGTCACACAGAATTTATTCTGTCTCACAAAATGCATCTTGTCATACAAAATTCACAAAATGCATTCAGTCATACAGAATTAATTTTGTCACACAAAATGCATTTTGTCATACAATATTCACAAAATGTATTCTGTAACACAGAATTAATTTTGTCTCACAAAATGCATTCTGTCACATAGAATTTATTCTGTCTAACAAAATGCATTTTGTCATACAAAATTCACAAAATGTATTCTGTCACACAGAATTAATTCTGTCACACAAAATGCATTTTGTCATACAAAATTCACAAAATGCATTCTGTCACACAGAATTAATTTTGTCAGACAATATGCATTTTGTCATACAAAATTCACAAAATGTATTCTGTCACACAGAATTAATTTTGTCAGACAATATGCATTTTGTCATACAAAATTCACAAAATGTATTCTGTAACACAGAATTAATTCTGTCACACAAAATGCATTTTGTCATACAAAATTCACAAAATGCATTCTGTCACACAGAATTAATTTTGTCAGACAAAATGCATTTTGTCATACAAAATTCACAAAATTTATTCTGTCACACAGAATTAATTTTGTCTCACAAAATGCATTTTGTCATACAAATTTCACAAAATGTATTCTGTCACACAGAATTAATTTTGTCACACAAAATGCTTTTTGTCATACAAAATTCACAAAAGCTATTCTGTAACACAGAATCTATTCTGTCTCAAATGCATTCTTTTCAATGTTAAATTTTGTGCCAATCAAAAACGTTAGTGAACACAATGTACAATAATAGAACGATAATCTAACCCCTTGCTAATACGGGCCTGGCTCCCGGCAATTAGCGCTCAGCACTGTTCTAGTAGTGCGCATGTTTAGTGCAACCAGGCTATCCCGCTGCCACCAAGTCATACGAGACCGTGGTATGACATCACGATGGGATGCATGTGTGAGAGGCAGGTGAACATCAAGCACCAATGTCACCCAACCAATCGCCCATCATGTACCGCTCCCTGATCGCTGCCGATTTCCTCGCACCGCGTTTTTGGGCACTACAAAACTTGTTTTTTATCTCTTCCTCTAACGGCCACCATCTGGTTTGGATCCCGTCTGGCGAGATGTAGAAGCCGTTACTATGTTGCCCAAAACACACATTTTTCCTATCTATCCCTATTGATCCTCGTCTGCCCTGCCGTGCGTCTGTGTGTTGCCTTGTGTGAGTCACATGCGTGATCACACTTGTCTCCCCGTTTCACCTGTCTGTCCCTTCTGAAACCAAACAACTTTTCAGTGCGCGGTGGTAGCGTTGTTCTGGCACTGGATCCACTTTTCAGTGTGCCGTGTGATCATACGGTAATCTTAGCGGTAGTAGGTTACTAGAGGCAAGCTAGGTGCATTCTGTAGCCTAATTTCTGCACGTTGCCATGGTTTTTTTTTTGGAGCCTGTATTACTTTTTTTCCGAGCGCCGCAGTGTACCGGTAGGTTCTCGGTGGCGCTTCCCACTATCATTTTTGGTGTGTGCCATCTGTCGGCTGTTTCCGTGTACGTTCTCGTAGTTTTTTTCTGCCTGACACATTTTATCCTTTTTGCGTGCAGGTCTCAGAAGACTGCACCGTCTGGAGACATACACACAGCGGGCCTCTGACAACACGATGTCAGCTCCCCCCTAGTGGGCCCCGGGTGCTTGTCCCCTTTTACCTCAGCCATCTCACATCCTGCTCATCTTCCAGTGACTGGAAGGAACCCCTGTTAAAGGCGCAGTAGGGTTCCTGTGCCTGGGACTTCTCGCCCACATTAAGGTATGCGCTTTAATCCTGACCCCACATGGGTTAGCCCCAGGATAATTATACCCCTCAGGTCCCCGACATTGGGACATGGACATGAAATTTGACACGCAGGGATCAGAGCTGCGGACTTTTTATAAAAGTTTCGTTTTTAGGAGGAGCTGTTGAATATTAATGGTGGCAAGACAATCTCTACGCTGCACAGCAATGCCAAACCCCTGTTATGCACAACCTAGAGGTGGGACCCCTGTCACTGAAGCAGAGATGGAGAAAGTATTGGGGCATCATAATACTTCTTATGGGGATTATAAAGAAGGCAGACGCCCTCGATCAGGGACTCATGGAGTCAGACATTCTGTATACCGCCCAGAGGTCCAGCATGGCGCCTCCCATGAGCAGGGAGGATGCGCCGTTGAAGCATATCCATAAGTTTTTGCACTACCACTGACAACACACAAGTGCCCAACCCAGAGGTGACCCCAAGTTATGATAGTTTATGTAAGGTCAGGCACATTAAGATCATCTTTAGTGCCCAAGTTTGCCCAGCATATTACCCCCGCCACAACATGTTGAGGTAGACGAGTCCCTGGTACCAATGCAAATTCAATTCTGACCAATCACAAGCATTGTAATATAAAAAATGTAAGTCTAGGGGGGAAGGGAAAAGGGAATGACACACTTGTTATAGGCCTTTCTAAACGGTTTTAAGGCTAATTCACTGGAAAGTATGGAGGAACGTATTACAGCCGATGCTAATCACGGAAACCCACTTATAATAAGTTTCCCATACATTTCAAAAACCGCCTCACGGAGCATACCGGGTGTGCAGTCGTGCGGCATGCCTGTAAGGTTCATTAGTCCGTAGAAAGCAAGGACAGGTCCTATCTTTCTCCGGAAGACAGTGCTGTGTGCTGTGTATATTCCTATGGAGAGGCCCGCGGTCACACCAGCAATCATTCCCCCCCGCCTCATCTACCTGGCACCGATGTATGCACAGTATACGTACTAAGGTGAAAAGCGGAGGCGTGATCGTGTGCATGTAGGCCTCCACTTTTTACTGGACAATGGTCAACTAGGAGTGAGAGGATCCACAATGACAAAGGAGTGAAGAGGATCCAAGCTGGACAAACTAGGACCGAGCGATGGATCCCACGCTGACAACTAGGATGAGAGGATCCACGCTGGACAAGTAGGAGGCTTATAGTTTGAGAGGATCCACCCGCTGACAACGTAGAGTGAGAGGATCCACACTGACACTAGGAGTGAGAGCGATCCACACTGACATACTAGGAGAAAAGAGGTGCACACTGACAAACTAGAGTGGAGTATCCACACTGACAAATAGGATTGAGACGAGTAATCACAATGAAAACTAGGAGCAGAGGATGCACACTGACCATACTAGCGAGTGAGAGTATCACACTGACACAACTACGGAGTGACAGCGTATCCACACTGACAAACTAGGAGCAAGAGGTGCACACTGACAACAGGACTGAGAGGATCCACACTGACAACTAGGACGAGAGGATCCACACTGACAACTAGGCGTGAGAGTATAGCATGACCAACTAGGAGAAGAGGAGCACACTGACAAATAGGGACTTGAGAGGCGCCACACTGGACAATCTAGGAGTGACTTATACCACACTGACAACTAGGACTGAGAGGATCCACGCACGACAACTATGGACGAGAGGCTCCACGCGACAACTAGGACGAGAGGATCCCACGACGACAACTGGGATGGAGGACCACAATGAAAACTGGAGTAAGAGGATCCACAACTGACAACTAGGAGTGAGCGATTCCACACATGACAACTATGCTGAGAGGATCACGCTTGACAAACTAGGGACTCAGAGCGATCCACGCCGACAAACTAGGATGAGAGGAATTCCAAAGGACAACTACGGAGAAGAGGAGCCACAATGTACTAACTAGGAGTGAGAGTATACACACTGACAACGACCCAGAAGCTAGACGAGGACCACACTGACAACTAGGAGTGAGAGGATCCACAATGACAACTAGGCCATGAGAGGACTCACAGCAAGCATCAACTAGGACTGACGACGGATCCACGCCGACAACTAGCGACTGAGGGGACTCCACGCCGACAACTCGGACTGAGCCGGATCCCACGCCGACAACTAGGGACTATGAGAGGATCCCACCATGCACAACTAGGAAGAAGAGATCCACACTGACAACTTAGGGCACTGATGAGGATCACCACACTGAAATAGGAGATGAGATGCTCCCGCGCGACATATGGGGGGGGGGGGGGGGGGAACTGATTGAGGAATCCACGCTGACAACTCCTAGGACGCCCAGAGGATCTTTCACACTGACAACCTAGGACTCGAGAGGATCCACGCTTCTGACAAACTGGAGAAGACGGTCCACACTGAACAACTTAGGACCCCCGTAGTCTTGAGGTATCCAACACCTGACAATAGGAGGTGAAAGGATCCACCCCCCCACTGAAACTAGGAGTCAGGGATCCAACACTGACAAACTAGGAGTGAGAGGATCCACACTGACCCCAACTAGGAGTGAAGAAAAAGAGCGAGTCAGCCTACCTGGAAAAAAACGCACGTAGTGTAACAACACACGTCACCTGGAAGGGAGATGTGCCGCGATCCCACTGCCCACGTAAGACCTGAGCCAGTACTATGGTTTACAAACCGGGTTGTTTGACGGAACCATGCTTGGAAAGTATGCCTACCCATGTCCCGGGTAATGTTTTTAAGTAGCCCTGCCACTTTACCAAGATTAATGACCTTGTTAGAGGTTTTGCATAGTTTTCACTTTTATAACTTTAGTTGTTTTGTTATTTTTATATACTCCTACAAACATACTTGTATAGGTATTCTTTGAATGTACTGGTGAGTAAGCACGGCACTTTGGTCGATTATGCACTGTATTGGAAGTTGTATTAATCACTATATTGTACAGATAGAGTTATATAGGATATGTTCACATGCTCTTGTAACCTCCTTGAAGAAGGCTCACAAGCCAGAGAAGGGTCTTTTATGGATGTAAACGCACCGTGTTTTTCACCCAATTTTGTGCTGCCTTTTCGTCATTGATTTTTAATATATATATATATATTGTTCCCCGCAGTGAGTAACGAGAGAGGGGGGGATAAGTGGTGTGGAGGAGGGGGGGGTGGGAGTACTAAAGGAAGAAAAAAGGGGTAAGGGACTATATGTAATGATTGGGAAGGTGTGAAGGGGAAGGGGCGCTTAAACTTTATATGTCATTTTTTTAAAATGTGTAGAAACTTGTACTGATCCATCAATGCTCTGACCGCGGGTTCAAGTCCAATACACTGCCTACAATACTGCATGTATACTAAATGTAATGAAGAGCAGTGTGTTAAACTGCTTGCATGCTCAACTACACAGACAGTTTAAGAGTCTGAACCAAAGGATCTGACTTCTAGGGAATTGGGCCACCTTTAGAGACGCTCAGAAGAGGATTCGGGCACCTGGTAAAGCGACACAGGGATCTGATCCTACAGGACGGACACTACAGCGGTTGTTAGAGCAGAGTGTCAGATGATATACAGTTGAACACCCACTGCTTTTGGTGTTGGCTGTTCATAAGCCCGTCCAGAAAAGCAGGACTGATTTTTAGAACGTCTTGTGCGTGCGAAGATACTTCTAAAAAAGGATGTGTATTATGTCATCCTTGCTGGAAGGGGTTATACACTGGTGCCACCATTTTTATCTGCTTTGGTCAAAAACAGTTTTATCTTCCTAAGAGTTCTCTGTCAAGCTTATCTGTTGTTCTTACATCATCCTGAGTTCCTTGATATTTTTTCACATCTTAGACTATTCTCCTCTTTCAATTTGATCTGTACTTTTCTTGCAGTCTAATTGTGAACTGGATTTTGTAACATCTCATTTCTGTAATTTGTTTGTCTGTTGGCTAACGTTACATTGCACAGGAAGGGAACAATGAATGAGTTAGACCCAGAGACAAGCAAAAGTTTTTGGGTCTCAGTATGAGGCCTCACAATCCTTGTCCACTATGTTATGCACCACACATGACAGTTTTAAAAAAGTTATTGTAAGTAAACAACAAAAAGAAGTATGTGTCACCAAAAATAGTAAAGACATCTTGATACGTGACAAGGAGGGTGGGAGACTTTCCCCTGAGCCACTGGGAGACATGGATTGTGTTGTGATGAATTTGCTGGATGCTCAGGAGTGCATCAGCATTGAGAAGTACCTGAAATTGCACCTTGCAATCACCTGAATTGGGATGAAGAACATAATCCAATGTGTTTATGCATGTCAAATTTTGGCAAGTACCGCAAGCTATATGTGTAGAATCTTCCCCTTGGTCATTCCACAGCTTTCTTTGTCTATTCAAAAACATACCTGTCCATAAAAAAATTTGCGGACTTTGGAAATACCTTCAACGCACCCCACCCCCTTGTAAATAAAAATTGGTATCATGTGGGACTTAAGGTTGGGTATCCAATTTGGCTTTACACAAATAATTTGGGCTACATCTCCTCAGAGTCGGAGCCCATTGGCCCAAGATTATAGACAATTGAACATTGTGCAGGGTGAGGGTAAACACAATTTCTTGTGGAATTGTAGAATGAAACGTAAGCAACATTACAAAGATGTAGATTACAGAGATTGTTGCTATTTCTGCCCTCACCTGCAGTATAGCCATAGAATCCTAACAGCTGGGCCTGGGAGGGGAGGAGTTAGTGGATGAATGTTGTAAGTCTCCATGAATCCCACCACCGGTCAGTCTCCTTACATTGAATAGTTTGGAGCTGTACTGTGTGCCGGACAGTATCGCAGAACATCTTTATAACTTTATTCACATTTCCACACGGTCATATATAGATATCCAGAGTGACATTGGGGAAGACAGATATCAGTGCGCTGGTTACATTTTTTATGGCAATGAGAAAAGCCATGAGATTGTGTATATATTCCCTGGGATCGAGCCCTAAAGAAACAATACATGAAAACTCCCCCGTTAAATAAACATGTCCCAGCCCTGAACATTCTGGTGAGGGGCATTCAGACAGGACAGAAGACAAAAAAGTATACAAAAAAATAAAATTTTTAAAAATTCAAATTATAATTTCTACCAAGTTCGCCATTTTTCACCAATGAAAAATTTAAGATTGTTTTGTTTTAACAGTACATTATTAAATGAAAAACAGATAATGGGCAATACAATAATTAGTGAACAAACTGATAACAAATGCTATCATAAAAGCGTTTTGGGGGGGACAATACATGTTTAGCAAAAAGACCTATTAGCAAAATGAAGTTAGGCCTGTATCTCATTAAATCATTGTATTTGGGTTAGGAAGTGTAGAATAAATAACAGGGAACAGGTAGAGGAATATGGGTATAAACGGGGGGGGGGGTGGGGTGTCAGTGTGTGGAAGGACAGATATGGAGCTATTGACCCTTAGTGTATATCTCAGGCCCAAGACATTCGGTTATAGTACTCAGCCCACTGATGATAAGGTATTGTCAGGACACCAGGGCATGGACACAATGCAGATGAGTAAGCCAAAACCGGGGATAAGAGTTATTGTCACAATTGTTTGCACTAGGCCACTGCAAAATGTGGTTGGATTGCTGCGTTGTCGGTACCACCAGGGTCGCTCCACAGTGTGACTTTATCCAAGCGGGGCGCCCCCAAAGCGACGTACAAAGTCGTATAGCAGTATCGTCAGGTCGGCGGTACTTCGGGGTGGTTCAACTGGCAGGAGATTAGGGAACAGGCAGCCATGGAATCAGCAGTCGGGGGACGTAGCAGAGGGTCAAGATAGGCAGCACGGATCAAGGTAGATAACGAAAACGGGCACAACAGGAAAATCATAATATCAGCACAGGGCATCAAGAACAAGCATTCTTCAATGGCAACAAGTCACAAAGATTTGTGGGCGGGGGTGTGTGCAAGGTAGAGGAATGGGGTATAAGGGGATTCTGGGAATGGCCAGCACCAATCCATGGCGGCTGCAATGGTAAATCCTCCGGAACCGGCGCGCGGCAAACACCCCAGGATCAAGATCTCTTGCGCCTCACCTTACGGCGGTAGTTATAGGCCTTTTCTTGATTCTCCATTCCTCTTCAGTATATTTTGAGGTATTTATCAGAACGATTTTATATATTTCCTTGACTTATACTTGTCTTTTTTTTTTTTTCTCTCATAGAACTCAACTCTTTATGGAAGAAGTTCATATGATACATGTCCGGGACGGGATGGCGAAACCATTCGTTGTATACAAATTATTTTGTTTATTCTTTGTACATACTCGCACTATAACAAGGACACAGTTACAGCATCATGTTTACTCTTGTTATTATCTCTTTGCGTGTAGGTATGTTCTTCAATAAATGTATTCATATGATGTTAGGATTCCCCTGTTGCGGTGATACTGGATTGAGTGGATGTTGCTGTCCAGTGTTGGATCATCATTCCACGTACATTCCAGGGGGTGAGGGAGTGTCTCCCACTATTGGGTTGACACCTCCACCTTTCGATCAGGCTGGTTTTCTGACTTTATTACATACTTACCTGAAACACGCTTTACTGGCTGGTTGCCCCTAATTAAAATGGTGCACTTTATTGTACTCCAGCAAATGCGCATGTCCACATCGGGTGGCTGGTTTCCCACACTGCAAATGGAAGCTTAGGCTTCCTTTTAGAGCTATGCGCCTGCGTAACTGACTGACATCCTTGACCGGATAGTGCGAGCATGCGCAGTATTATTGTTTACAAACCGTGTTTGACGGACCCATGCTTGGAAGTATGCCTACCCATGTCCCGGTAATGTTTTTAAGTAGCACCTGCACTTTACACACATTAATTACCTTGTTAAGAGGTTTTTGCATAGTTTTACACGTTTATAACATTTATTGTATATCTATATACTCCTACAACATACTGTAATCATGTATTCCTTGAATGCACTGTGAATAAGCACTGCACTTTGCCGATTATGCACTTTATTGTGAATTTTGTATTAATCACTGTATTGTACAGATAGAGTATATATATGTTCACTTGCTCTTGTAACCTCACTTGAGAAAGGCTCACAAGCCGAAACGTCGTCTTTTATGGATTAAACCACCGTTTTTTCACTTTATTTTTGTGCTGCCTTTTCGTCATTTGTTTATTGGAGGGTCCCTTTCCTGGCCAGGACCCATTATGGCTTTGCACACTATTAGTTTTGTTTGGCTAACTATTTTTCAACAATTGCTATGCTGCTCGAACTTTTCTTTTTTCTAGTTATGGAGTTAGTTATGGTATAGTTTGAGATATGCCTTTTGTTGTCAGTTGTGCTGTGTGTGGGGTATATGTTATTTAGTAGCACAGTGTGGGGCATTATTGTTATCCAGGAAACACTTTGCTGTAAGTGCCTATGGTATGGTATTTTTGGGAGGCAGCTGCTTGTAATACAAGGAACTGATATTGTTTGGGGGCAAATTCTACAACAATAAGTCAAAGTTGGGAGAAATCATCATACCCCTTTTTATCACTGGCATGACTTCCTGTCTGCCTGGAGTGTGAAGGACTAAGACTTCTGCAAAACAGTGATGAGCTGCAATACCAGTCTAATAAACAGGGGGGTTATTTCTGAAAAAAAATACTTGTAAACGCAAAAAATTTTTTGGAAGCTACCAAACATGACGCTGCCAGAACAGATTCCTATTGTCTTCTCATTTAATGGGCGGCTCCACTGGCAGAACATTTATCCTCAAAGCAAATTCATTGTGACAAGTCAGAGAAAATTGTTCTGGCTGAGAGCAGTATGAAGTGCAGGACATCCAAATTAGGTGAGTAATATAAATAAGTAGAATTGTAGGTGGATGTAAGGAACACAGCTTTCCTGGGAATTAATCACAAAATTTGCTGGTGTTCCTGCTACCCTAAGACATAACTCCAGAGAAAATGAGCTTCAGCACCAACACTTGCTTACTATAATGTTACGATGGTCCCCTGGCTAAATGCCAAGACAAGCGCCAAGCTATCCAGCTTTGCTTTCTTAGTCATAAATCATTAGAACAGAATGAAAACATGTCATTTTCCTGCCACTATTATGCAGAATGTGTGCTCAACACTTGATAATGCCTTACTGTCTCCAATAAAATGCAGCTATTGAAGTGTCTAAGACACAGGCTGCTCAGCAAGGCTTCAAGAAATATCTATGTTATGACCAAAAAAAATGGAGACAACCTTTAAGTGACTCAATACAAGGTAATTCCACCTGCATTCCGAGCCATGGGGAACTTAAACTGGTACTGGGAAAAGCATTCAAGAGAGATTCACTGTAATAAAGAGTGGCACATAGCGTCATGGTGATCCTGTAACTAAATATTATATGTAAAAAGCAACGGATTCTAAAAACAATATCTGATCTTTCTCTATTAACTTTAAGGGGCTGTATAGTATCAGTATTTTTTTCCCAAACAGAGCGATCTCTGTTTGTATGTTGTGTCTGAAATTGCAGTTCATTTATACTGTATTCCTTGAACTATTGGGGCAATATAACAGTTATTGCAAAGTTGGGTCAGTATTACAGTACTTACATTCTAGTGCTGTTCATAGACCATATGTTCAGTATTAAAGTACAGTCTAGTTTTATTCTTGCAAATAGTTGTCATTACTAGTCATAGAAGTTTCAATATTTTACATAGGGGCAGTGAAAATTTGTGTTAATTTTGTTTTACTTTAGTCCACAAGTAAAACAACACTTTAAATGTTTGCTACAGAGAACAAAGAGTAAAGTAGTTATGTACTTGTACATAGGGCTCGCTTCTATAGTAGTATTTGGGTACACAGAAGTAATATTTTAGTAGTTATATTATTGTAAATAGGAGGCAATATTATAGTAATTATATTATTGCACATGGGGGCAGTATTATAATAGGCATATTCATGTAAATAGGATGACGTATTATAGTATTTATACTATAAGAGCAGTCTAAGGGGAGTATTATAGTAGTTATATTTTTGAACATGGAGGCAGTATTACAGTAATTTAAGTTTTGAACATGCAGACAGTATTATAGAAGTCTTTTGAGGGATTTATCATAGACTGGCACATCATGTGTCAGTGTATGATGATCCCCCTGAAATCCGCACAATGTATCAAGATTCTCTGGCCTCCTGATATATTCAGTGGGAGTTCCACCACTGGGCAGTTGAAGGCCGGATGTAGCCTGGCGTAGAATTATGCTATAGTCTGTGCCAGCTCAAAGGGCAGGCTAAAGGAAGTGCGGAGTAGCAGGGCATGAATGCCCCATTGAGCCTTTCTCAAGTGAGGTTACAAGAGTAAGTGAACATATATATACTCTATCTGTGCAATACAGTAATTGATACAAAATTCACAATAAAGTCCATAATCGACAAAGTGCAGTGCTTCTTTCCAGTACATTCAAAGAATACATGATTACAGCATGTTGTGGGAGTATATGAATACATAATTACATGTTATAAAAGTGGAAAACAATGCAAAGACCCCTTAATAAGGTAATTAATATGTGTAAAGTGCAGGTGCTATTTAAAAACATTACCGGGACATGGGTAGGCATACTTCCAAGCATGGGTCCGTCAAACACGGTTTGTAAACAATAATACTGCGCATGCTCGCACTATCCGGCCAAGGGTGTCAATCAGTTACGCAGGCGCACAGCTCTGACAGGAAGCCTAAGCTTCCATTTAGGGTGTGGGAAACCAGCCACCCGGTGTAGACATGCGCATATGCTGGAGTACGATAGTGTGCACCATTTTAATTGAGGGCAACCAGCAAATATAGTGTGTATCAGGTAAGAATATAATATAGTCAGAAAACCAGCCTGGCCGAAGGGTGGTGGTGTCAACCCACTGGTGGGAGGCACTCCCTCACCCCCTGGAATGTATGTGGAATGATGATCCAACAATGGACAACAGCACCCACTCAATCCAGAATCACCGCAACAGGGGTAACCTAACATCATAAGAATACATTTATTAAAAGACATACCTACACGCAAAGAAATAATGAAAGGAGTTAAACATGATGCTATAACTGTGCCCTTGTTATAGTGCGAGTATGTACAAAGAATAAACAAAAGTGATTTGTATACAACGAATGGTTTCGCCATCCCGTCCCGGACATGTGTCATATGAACTTCTTCCATAAAGAGTTGAGTTCCATGAGAAAAAAAAGACAAGTATAAGTCAAGGGAATGCATAGAATTGTTCTGATAAATACCTCAAAACATACTGAAGAAGAATGGAGAATCAAGAAAAGGAGCATATTAATGGGGGGGGCAACCTTGAACATAGTATATGCGATGTATAATGAGCAAACAGTATAAGGTATATTATAATAGGCCACATTTAAATCACATTTAATTTAAAATCTACATTGAGACCGTGGGGTTTGAGGCTTCCTAATTTGTGAATCCACTTCAGTTCTTTAATCTTAAGAAGACGTTCGCGATCACCACCTCTCCTCAGAGAGGGTACATGATCGATAATCCTAAATTTTAACTGTCCCTCAGTGTGTCCCATTTCCAGAAAATGTTTGGACACTGGTAGGTCTTTAACACCCTTCCGTATCGTATATCGATGTTGGTTGAGTCTCGTCTTTAGATCAAGGGGGTTTCCCCCACATACACCAACTGGCACGGACAGGATAATAAATAAATCACATGATCACTGTTGCAGGTGAGATAGTGTCTAATATCGTAAGAGATGTCTCTGTGTTCAAATGTGTTACCTTTGATCATATGAGAGCAATTTACGCACGATAAACATGGGAAACATCCCTTTCTAACCGTTCCAAATAAACCTCGCTGTGTGATGCGTTGTCTAGAGCCTACATCTGCTCTTACCATTTTATCCCTCAAATTGCTACCACGTCTATACGAGAACAACGGTGGACATTGGAATTCAGGTATATCGGAGAAAGTGTGTGACAAAATACACCAGTGTCGACGTACGATCTCAGCAATATCATTGCTCCTGTTGTTATATGTGGAAATGAAGGGAATCCTATTCATAGTTTTTTTAGAAGAGGGTTTAGAAAGGGCTTCTTGTCTGGTGATAGACAAGGCTCTAGATTTATTCTGTTCAATCACTTTTAGTGGATAGCCTCTATCTTGGAATTTTTTAGACATCATATTAAAGTCTGCTTCTTTGTCCTCTGCATCACTCGTAATCCTAGTTATGCGTAGAAACTGACTTTAAGGTAAGTTCTTAATCATGGACCTCGGGTGTCCACTTTCATAACGAAGTAAATTATTCCTATCTGTAGGTTTAACATGAATGCTGGTAGAAAAATGACCGTTTTTCAGTTGTACATTAACATCAAGGAATTGTAAATTAAGTTTAGATTTTGCCATGGTGAACTGTAAACTTTGGTCTACTGAATTCAAATAATCTAGAAAGAGATCTAATTCCAGATCGGATCCCGTCCAAAGGAGGAAGACGTCGTCGATGTATCGCCACCACCTCAATACTTGAGAGAAGTGGTGGGACCCATAGACGACGTCTTCCTCAAAAAGTCGCATCGTAATGTTGGCATATGTGGGTGCCATATTGGCACCCATAGCCACTCCTCTTAACTGCAAAAAAAATTCATCCTCAAATAAAAAATAATTATTAGTGAGTACTAAATCGAGTAAAGTAATGACAAGGTCCTTGGTTTGTGGTGAAAAGTCCGAGTTTTCCATTACAGTACTAATGGCTTTCATCCCTCTCTCATGTGTAATAGAAGTGTATAACGAAATGATGTCAAATGACACCAAAGTATACTCCTTTGAGCTGTCCAATGTAAGGGCTTTTAATTTAACCAAAAAATCAGCTGTATCCTTGATATATGAATCCGCTGCTGTTGCAAAATTTTGTAAGATTCTATCCAGAAAAGTAGACACATTAGAAAATATGGAACCTGAGCCGGCCACAATTGGTCGCCCAGGAGGACATTTTAAATTTTGGTGTATGTGGGTGAAACCACACTTGATCTAAAGACGAGACTCAACCAACATCGATATACGATACGGAAGGGTGTTAAAGACCTACCAGTGTCCAAACATTTTCTGGAAATGGGACACACTGAGGGACAGTTAAAATTTAGGATTATCGATCATGTACCCTCTCTGAGGAGAGGTGGTGATCGCGAACGTCTTCTTAAGATTAAAGAACTGAAGTGGATTCACAAATTAGGCAGCCTCAAACCCCACGGTCTCAATGTAGATTTTAAATTAAATGTGATTTAAATGTGGCCTATTATAATATACTTTATACTGTTTGCTTATTATACATCGCATATACTATGTTGAAAAAGGTGGATACACTGAAACGTCGCATCCTTGAAATAAAGATCACCCTGAATTAATTCACAAACTGGAGTGCTGCTGCCTTTCCTGAATCTAGATAGATAGATAGATATGAGATAGATAGGAGATAGATAGATAGATAGATAGATAGATAGGAGATAGATAGATATGAGATAGATAGATAGATAGATAGATAGATATGAGATAGATAGATAGATAGATAGATAGAAGATAGATAGATAGATATGAGATAGATAGATAGATAGGAGATAGATAGATAGGAGATAGATAGATATGAGATAGATAGGAGATAGATAGATAGATAGATAGATAGATAGATAGATAGATAGATAGATAGATAGATAGATAGATAGGAGATAGATAGGAGATGATAGATAGATAGATAGATAGATAGATAGATAGATAGGAGATAGATAGATAGGAGATAGATAGATATGAGATAGATAGGAGATAGATAGATAGATAGATAGATAGATAGATAGATAGGAGATAGATAGGAGATGATAGATAGATAGATAGATAGATAGATAGATAGATAGATAGATAGATAGATAGATATGAGATAGATAGATAGATAGATATGAGATAGATAGGAGATAGATAGATAGATAGATAGATACGAGATAGATAGATAGACAGATAGATATGAGATAGATAGATAGATAGATAGATAGATATGAGATGGATAGGAGATAGATAGATAGATAGGAGATAGATAGATAGATAGATAGGAGATGATAGATAGATAGATAGATAGATATGAGATAGATAGATAGATAGATATGAGATAGATAGATAGATAGATAGACAGACAAAGGACGAGGAGGCCACCGAGGATGAGCTCCACTTCCTGGTACACTGCTCCAAATACTCAGCAGTGAGAGACACTGACTTCAGGAGACTCACAGATCCCCTCCATGGTTGCAGCTCCATGGAGGAGGGAGAGAAGATCCATTCTGCTGGGGGAAGAGGAGACCACAATGGCCATAGCCGAACAATAGGGGAGATTCATAAAAGCGGTTTTCCTACAAAGCAAGTTATGCCCTATCCACCTGGGAACATGCTGCCCGCTCATCTCTATGGAGCTGGCAGAGATTGCCGAGCGCCGTACAAGGCAATCTCCGTCAGCTCCATAGCGCCCAGCCATGCGCGACAGGCTCCTCCTGCCATCTTGGTGGTGCTACGAGTGTTGCAATGGGGGTACATCGGACCCCTATTCTAGTGAGTCCCCCCATTCTGTGGAGTCCTATCACTGAGGCCCTCACCAAACAGCAAGTTATAAGCCCTATTCTGTGTATTGGACCTAACTTGCTTTGTTGGAAATCCCCTTTAAGACTGGCGTTTATAAAGCAAGTCTCAAAATACCTTCCAGTCCCCATATACACTTCTGCCTTTTAGAGAAAATAGGGGCGCAAACTCTTGCAGTTCCAATCTTTAGATCAGATCTGAACTGAGTTTTTGTTATAGCCTCCATTGGTTTTCCACTGGAGTCTATAGTAAACGGGAGGGATCGAGGGTTCAAGCCCCAATCCGACCTCCCATAGCTCCCATAGTGGCGTGTAGGTCGGATGCGATAATGAATCTCCCCCATTAGGTCACT
Source organism: Engystomops pustulosus (assembly GCA_019512145.1). Taxonomy (NCBI): domain Eukaryota; kingdom Metazoa; phylum Chordata; class Amphibia; order Anura; family Leptodactylidae; genus Engystomops; species Engystomops pustulosus. The sequence goes on from WNYA01001066.1 coordinate 67,556, forward strand.
GACTGCCATAGGCTGAGAGACATGTGATACCATGGACACCTATAACCCCCCCATCCCTCACCCCGTCTCCCATATTCTTTAAATGTATTTGGTCCTGCCGATAAAGCTTATTTGAATTGATTTTAATTGAATTGAAACCTGGTTCTTATAATCTCTTGTGACTAATAAGGAGAGTTGTAACAAACCAGTGCGATCACTAGGGGGCAGTCTGCAGTATAACATTGAGGTTTTGTTTCGGGCCACGTCTGTTGCTAGGCAACAGTAACATTTCAGAACCACTAGGTGGCGCCGCACAATAGACTATATAATGTCCTCCTATGTAGAACATGTACATAGTAGTAACATGACGCCTGATGTCAGGTTGTTATCATATAGATATGTGCATTGGTGGACACGTAATCCAGGGTGTATAGTAAATCCTCCCTCCTGTGCACTGCTCGTGTATGAGATATAAAGCCGCTCCCTGGATGATGTTTCGTGCTGCTCGGACCAGCGGCTTACACAAGTCAGTGATCCATAAATAAATAATAACATACAGCGCGCAGCAATCTGACAGCACCCCCACCCATATCCGAGGAAAAACAACGGCTAAACCAAGCAACGACAAGAACTGACCAACGAGAATACAAACAATACAAAGCCTATACCGCCATACAGCGGCGTATTCAGTAATAGCGACCCTTCTACCGCCACTCGTCGTGGCGGATCATACAAGGGCCAACGGGAATTACAAACAGTCTCGATGGATCCATAGGGACACAGGGGAGATTTATCAATTCTTCTGCGCCTGTTTTCTTGCATAGAAGCCGTAAAAGAATCGCTTACATCAACCACTCCACGTCCACGGCATGTGGGACATGCATTCATTCACAGGTTTTTTCACGCAAAACTATAGCAAGTGCCCTATGATAAATCTACCCCTCTGTGTGTGCCTCCATTATGTGACCACATATACTGAGCTTCAGGGTCAGCTTCAGGTTTCGGTAGGCCCCAGGGTGACAGAGCCTCAGTGGACCCCTTTGCAGTGAATTCATGTGGCAGCATTAAAAATTCGGAAACTAAAACAGTTTCCCAATTTAATAATCCCAAATTGCCCCCTCATGAGTATTTCATATACAGCCCAATCATAGTTATGTTATAAACAGCCCCCTTTATCCCCTATAGATTCATTAGATGCAGGCCTACTCACCACTATGGATTCCTTATATACAGCCTTATGTGGGCCCCGCCCAGCAGTGGAATGTCCAGTGCCGGCCCTGCTGACCTTGTACAGATTTGTTATCCAGTGATGTGCATAGGGTCTACTCAACAAAGGGTGTGGTCACACATCGCGTTTAACGCATGCGTTTAAAAACGCATTGCAACAGCTGAAGAGAGATTTGCCTAATTAAACAACTGTTAACATTAGCGTTTACAAAACGCAAATGTTAACACTTGCGTTTGGTAAATGATTCTGCTTTAAGGAAATCTACACTCAAAATCCATCCTGATAAACCAGGGACATTACTCATAGATCCAGGCGCCGTGACTGTGGTGATCTTCTTATATTTGTCATCCATGGCTCCCTACTTCCAAAATTATGATAATGAGCCAGAAGGGTTCTGGGAGTTGTTACCAGAACCCTGCGGTCCTCCGGCTTCATAGGCTGTTACACAGGCCTTTCCCCCTCAACCCACCACCCTCCTTTTGCCTGATGTAATCTCGTATAGTGGGAGGATGAAACTGCACAGTGCAACAGTCTTTGAAGCTAATGCATGAAGGTAACATCCCCCAAAGCCCTTCTGGCTCATTTGCATAATTTAAAAAAGATGGGGCCACATGTATTCATTCAGGCGCACCATTTTTGCGACTAAACGCCAAACTAGCCGCGCAGCAAAAATAACCAGCTTTCCCTTATCTATCTTATCCAGATGTTTTGCTGCGCCTAATGATATTCATCACTTGCAACTTTTTCATTTAGGCTCAAAAACGGGCGCAAAGACACTCCAGCCCAGAGGTGGCGTAAATTGAGAAGAAAGCACTGAGCCCCTTTGGAGAACAGCTCATTTCTAGCAGCAGAGCTCAGACAGACACTGGAACATATAATACAGACATGAGATACTCTGCAGACACTAGAACATATCATACAGACATGAGATACTCTGCAGACAGGAGCTGCAGACTCTAGTTACAGTTCATCACCTTCTATTTACAAAACATTCTGCAAACTCCTGAGCTCAAAGCAACAGCTAAGAATTTTGCAGAGACTACAGACACGTGTCCCCCATGTAATTCTGCACAGTGTCTGAGGGGGATACTGTGCAGAATTACAGGGGTGCAGCAGGAGACCAGCACTGGGGGATCCCCTCCAGGAGAAGCCCCTGCTGAGGAGGTCACTGGGTGCTGGGTGTCACACACCTGGGTGCTGCTGTGAGTGTTATCTTCATTCTGGGCTGTGGGAGAAGCACAGAGGAGCTTGTAGCAGGATCACATGTAAGTGCCCGAATATAACATTGCGCCTAAACTGCGCCAAAATTGCGCCTAAACTGTGTTAAAGTAAAGTGATTAATAAGAGGCAGGAAATTACCTTATCACAGTTGGTGATAATTCTGGCAAAACAGTGCAACTACTACACTTAGGCGCACAAAAGTGATAAATGTGGCCCTTTATTTTATGTTTATGATTATATTTGCAGAGGGGAGGGGGTGACATGATTTTTAACACTCTTTTTATTGAGATTTTACTATTACAGGTACATATCCTTCTCTTTACATTGTAGCACATTTTTACAGTGTTTTAGGGTCTCTGGGGAGTTTGAACTCTAGGAGTCTGACTGTATATAAGGTATGCTATAATATATAATTGCTGTATATTGCTCATATATTACTCATCTATAACCTCCAGCGGGTTATACTATATTGTACTGCAACCGAAAAGCACCCCAAATAACATCAAAGGTGGCACCAATTAGTACAACTATGGTACACCCATGCGCCACCTCAGTCAGGTTCGGAAATGCAGAATATTTCAGGACTATGATGCATACATATTCGGATGGATATGGTATCACATAATTGGTGGGTACTCAAGTTATTTTCGTTTTCTCACTGGGATCCAGGAGATTTCGACAAAACCATCATTCACACACAGAAGGAACAAGGCAAACATGAAGCAGGCAGGGAGAGAAGTTGGGTGAAACTTATGTATACACTCGATCCAAGCAACTACTGGCAAGACTTTCCAAGGTCAATCTTCTTATTAGCCCTGGATGTTGGAGAGCGCACTTGTCTTGGATGCTGTCAGTCTGACAAAAATTGCTATTCTTGTCATTAATGTTTTACTGATGAGAAACAAAAGCTGGCGAGACAGACACGATCCCCTCAAGAACATGCTGTTCTGGAGTCATGGCCAGAATTCTACACGAAAATCTCCTCTTGTCTTCATTTATCAGAAAATCGTCTCATTTATGTCAGACATCTGTGGATTTAAAGGAGAACCAACCCAAAACGTAATTCTTTTTTATTATTATTATTTTTATAGAGCATGTGTGAGGTAGTATCGGACAGAATACCAAAAAGTTATTCCAGAGACTGAAAAAAACAAAGAGGCTGCACAGGATATGCTGCCAGACAGACGCCCACTTCTCTGACATCACTTCCTGCTCGGCCGTTATTGGTTGTAAAAACGATGGATTGAATGCAATTCCCAGCTTAATGAATGTACAGAGTTTGCTCTAATGATTTTATTTTAGACTTTTTACAAGGACTATGATAACCCCCAAGCATATATTAATTTTAGCAAACCTGTCAGCAAGAATGTAATTTTTAGCTGGTTATAGGTTCCTATCACCTAGGCTACACAGGCTGAGCCCTCTCCATAGCCAAGCATATTTCAGCAAACACTTACCGGTAATACCCAGTAAGTGCCGGCAGCTTCAAAAACATGCCGGCGCATGACACCCGTGACGTCATCAGGGAGCGGCGATCAGTCGCCATGACAGCCTCGGGTCTTCTGAAGACCTGAGGCTGTCTCGTTCTGACTCATTCATTACAATGTGCGGATCAATTGGACCAGTGTCGGAATAAAACACTGGTACAAATGATCACCATCCGGATCAATTACATTTCTGCCTCTTTGATGCGCTCTTCGGGAGCACAGCATAGAGGCAGAATCTAAAACTCACCTGTCCTGGTTCCCCCGAAGCGGCGCTCCGCACAGTATGCGACGGCTCTGAAGCCGGCGCACATGGTGACGTCATCAGCTCACGTGTGCTGGCTTCAGGGCCGACGCATACGGGAGACCCCGGCCGAAGAAAGAAGGCAGCTGCAGGCGCTGATGAGGGGGAACTGGGAAAAGTGGGGGTTTTTTTCTTTCCTGAAGGGGGTTGTGTGTCCGCAGGGGCAGGGTGGGGTCAGTCTGTCCGCAGGGGGAGGGGGGGCAGCGTGTCCACAGGGTTATGGGGGGCAGGGTGGCCACTGGAAGGCGGCCCACAAAGGGGCCCACTAAGGCTCTGTCACCCAGGGGCCCACTAAAACCTGGAGCCAGCCCTGTATATATAGATAGATCTCACATATAGTTACACTACCCGGCTCCTATACTAATAACAGATGTAATAGGTTATGAAATCTTTTCTAATTAAACCAGTGACAGTGCGGAGGACCGGTGATTGTGTCCTGTTGTCTTCTCTCTGATTTCTTAGCGCTGATTACTAATCTTCATAATTCTCTGGTGGAATTAGAATGAATCCATTTCTTAATCCATCTATTAAACCTGGATATTATTAGTCCTGGGGTCAGGGCTCTGTCACTTAGGAATGAAGCACAATGTATCAGAGTCAATTTGTTGAGCTCAGAGGTCAAGTGTTGGAATAATTTTATATTGCAGCAGCATTTAGTATTACGTGCAAAGTGTTGGAAAGCTGGAAAAAAAAATCCAAATGTGGTGGAATTGACCAAAAAATACATTTTCACCATTTTCTTACGGGTTTTGTTTTTACAGCTTTCGCTGTGACATCCCTTTGTGTCCGGGGGTCAGTATGTTCATGGTTTGTGTAGGTGTACACCTTTTACACAGTACTGTGTGAGCTGATGCTAATGTTTTCATTGATGCCATTTTGGGGTCTGTATGACCTTTTGATCACTTTTTATTCATCTTTACGTGAACTTTGTGGGATAGTTATTTTTATATTTTGATAGCTCGGGTATCTTGGGTCTCAGGGATATCTATCATTTTATTAGTTTAGTTATTTCTCTCTGTATTCTAGGAAAGAGGGTGATCTGAACTTTAACCTTTTTGTATTTAAAAATAAAAGAATTTAAAAAAACCACTACTCATTTTTTCAGGCACCCTAGGGGGCCTGATTGTTCATAAAATACACTATAATACAACTCGATTGTTATTATACTGCCTCCAGCAGGATGTAATAGGGATTGATATTTGGCACAGGGGACCCTGTTTGGAACAAATATGGGCCACCACTTTTTAGGCTTGGTGGCGAGGTTCAACCACGGAACCTAAAAGCTTGACTGCCGCGAACAGCACCGATGTGTCAATGTCAGCACTAATCATGGACATGGGAGTCAATCCTATCTCCTGTGCTGAAGCAATGAACAAGACCTGTGATGACATCATGATAGGGGAGGAGCCAGGGTCTTGCTCTGTCTAATACAGTGTCACAGGCACCAGAGAAACATATATGGTCTCCTCTTTTATTCGATATTTGTTTCCACTTCAGGAGAAAAGGATCAGGGCACTCAATCCTCCCAAATCTCATCAGCTTTGGGGAACAGTCTATGCTCAACGGTCTACTTAGGCCACCATGGACTAGGCCTGTTATGCCACACCCCTTTGTCCTTACCCCTAAATCATTCCCCAGATGAAAAAGTAAGGAAGAAGAGAATATTGGCAAATCACTACAGAGAAAATGCAGATTGTGAAATACTTCACATAGTTTCTTCTTTCATTTTTGGGTTTAGGGCCCCTTTAAAGGGAACCTGTCACAAGGAGACCCATTTTTAGCACTCCCCAGTCCCCACAGAGCATAGTACATACACTGCCAAAGTATTTTTGTATTAAAAATTGGTTTTACAGAAAAAAAGATATGTTATATTGTACCTTTCATTAGCATCTGCTGTGTGACTAGGCAGTTGCCTTTTGGGAGGAGCTGGAAAGGAGCAGTTCCCCCCCACCCTCTGTGGGGACTGGGTGAGTGCTAAAAATGGCTCTCCTGGTGACAGGTTCCCTTTAACATCTTGCCGACCGAGGGTGAACTATATCATCCTCGCGCGGCAAGGGTTGTATGGAGAGAGCTCACGAGCTGAGCTCTCTCCATACACAGCGGGTAATGGCTGTCACTGCCACGGTCGGTGCTGGCACCGATCGTGGCAGTTAACCGATGGGGTCGAACCCGACCACGGCACATAACATTCCGTTATATGGGCGTCGCCATCTTGGATGGACGATTGCCGCCCCCTGGAATGTCATCCGAGGGCAGCAATCGGTTGCTATGGCAGCCTACAGTCTCATTGAGACTCGTAGGCTTGCCATGTGCAATGATTTATAATAGCCAGCAGAGGGCAGGATATTAAAAATCATTGTAAAATTGCTATATACTGCAATACAGTAGTATTGCAGTATATAGTATTAGCAATCGGACCCTGCAGGGTTAAATTACCCTGGAGGATCTTAAATAATGATTTTAAAAAATTTAAAAAATTCTGAAAAAATAGTAAAAAAAGTAAAAGTTTAAATCACCCCCCTTTCCCTAGAACTGATATAAATATAAATAAACAGTAAAAATCATAAACACTTTAGGTATCATCGCGTCCCAAAATGTCCGATCTATCAAAATATATTAGTGAATTTTTCCGGCGTTTAACCCCGTAACGGAAATTGGCGCCCAAGCTCGAAAATGTCACTTTTTTTTGCCATTTTGAAAAATATAAAAAATTCTATAAAAAGTGATCAAAGCCCATACAGTCCTCAAACTTATAGCTTAAAAACGTCATCAAAAGTCATAAAAAATGACACCACCCACGCTGCTCCGTGCACTGAAGTATGAAAAAGTTTACGCCAGAACATGGCAAAAATGGAAAATTTTTTTTTGTACAAGGTTTTAATTTTTTAAATGTATGAAAACATTATAAAACCTGTACAAATTTGGTATCCTCGTGATCGTACCAAAGAATAAAATAGACATGTGATTTGGGGCGCTAAGGGAAAGCTGTAAAATCCAAGCCCACATGAAAACGGCGCAAATGCGTTTTTTCATCATTTTCACTGCATTCTGATTTTTTTTCCCGCTTCCCAGTACATGGCATGGAATAATAAATACCATCACTATGAAGTGCAATTTACGCAAGTTACGCAGAAAACAAGCCCAAACAGAGCTGTTTACATGGAGAAATAAAAAAGTTACAGATTTTTGAAGGTGGGGAGTGAAAAATTAAAATGCAAAAATGAAAAAGGGCCACGTCCCTAAGGGGTTAAATCAAACTATTAGAGATCTACAGCACAGAAGACACATATTACAAATTATTATTATGCGAAAAGTATAGACAAACATTCTAGATTCACAAGATGTCTGTGTGAGAAAATACTGATCTTATAGCCCCACAGGGCCAATCTTTTATTGTCATCTCCTTGTAATCTTGTCACCTCTATCATGGAAAACTATCTAAATGTAAAGCTGAAAATGATGCACATTTTTTTTTTACACCTATAAAAATCTGTGTGGCCGATGGGATTCATATACAGGGGCGCCGATAAAGTAATTTCCTGGGACCCCACAGATCAGGGGAGTTATAGGGTAGATCTATAAATTAATAACTTGGATTGGGGCCCCAAAGAGTGTGTCACATCCCTTTAAATAGAGAACAGCACTAAACACAATGGGACACATTTACTTACCCGGCCCATTCGCGATCCAGCGGCGCGTTCTCTGAACAGGATTCGGGTCCGGACGGGATTTATGAAGGTAGTTCCTCCGCCGTCCACCAGGTGGCGCTGCTGCGCTGAAAATCATCTGCACGCGCCGGAATACACCTAGCTGGACCAGGTGAAGGTAAGCGCTTCCCAAGCGACACATTTTCGGTTATTAAATGCGGCGGTTTTTCCGAATACGTCGGGTTTTCGTTCGGCCACGCCCCCCGATTTCCGTCGCGTGCATACCGGCGTCGATGAGCCACAATCCGATCGCGTGCGCCAAAATCCCGGGCCAATTCAGGTACAATCGGCGCAAATCGGAAATATTCGGGTAACACGTCGGGAAAACGCAAATCGGGCCCTTAGTAAATGACCCCCAATGGGACACATTTGCTAAGCGCAGTGCAGTGTGTATTAGGTGCAGTTACCTGTGTAGTGTGCAGGGGGCGCCAGATTCAGGATTTCTGGTGCACTTTTTTCATGAATCGGGGGCCCCCTGCACTGCTCCGACAAGGTGCACCTTTAACATGGGGCATGCAACACAATTCTGACATGATAAATCTGCATGATAAATCTGGCGCACGGTCCGACTGACCACTAAATAATGGAGGAATGGACCTTTATTAACTGCATTGAGAAGTCATGGGTCCTCCACCAAACATCACAGATACTAGAATCTATATCATTGTATACTATGAAGGCTGCCCTGTAATAAAATATATATATATACATGACATGTTGCACCTTTAAGGAATTGATCATATTTAAAGCGATACTCTGAAGGTTTTACGAACAATACCGTACTATGAGGAATATTAGTCACAGAGCGCCACCTAGTGGTTGTGAAATCTATAACACTCGAAATGCTGCAAAATTAAGAAAAAAAAGCAGGCATATGGCAATAGCCATACAGTATGCAGAGTGATTCTTTACATTAAAGGGAACCTACCACCACGAATCTACCTATAAAAGGTAGATCGGGTGTAGGTGGATGTATGGGACCGAGGATAGCCCTTTTAGAGCTAATCCTCGACGTCCCCGCTACGTCAAATAAACTTTATTGCCCTAATATGCGCGCCGAAGATCACAGGGTAGGCGGGGGAAAGCATCTACTGGGGCGTGGAGTAGCCGCGCCATTAGCCTCGTGTCCGGCTATCCACCGCCCCGGTAGCCGCTTAATTACATTCATATTAGTGCAATAAAGTTTATGTGACGCTAGCGGGGACGTGAGGATTAGCTCTAAAAAGGGCTATCCTCACGTCCCATACATCCACCTACCACCCGATCTACCTTTATAGGTAGATTCGTGGTGGTAGGTGCCCTTTAACTGCAGGACTGCTCTGAGATGTAATATGTGAAGCTATAGAGCAGCTGTAAAGTGGGGACTAATGAATCAAGCACTCGACTAAATTATTTCAGCCCAAAAGGATAGAGACCCCCAGACATCGATTAAAGGAGTTTTCTAGTGTTAAGATATTAGTGGCCAATCAAAGATGACCATAATTGACTCAGAAATTGATTGCCACAATCAAATCTGCAATATCTCTAGTGGTTCTAAAGTTATCAACACAGAAATTCTCTATAGATTCTCCTGCAGGTTCATAAGGATTGGATCCAGCTGCTATAGCTCTGTGTTCAGCCCATGGACAACACGTCACATAGCTGTGCATCACAGGGGACGTTCCTAGTTGTTGTTACAAATTGTGTTGAACCACAAGAGATCAGAAGGCATAACTACAGGGGTAACAGTCTTATGCAGCTGCTATGGGGCCCATAATGTCAGGGGGCCTCGACAGCTGATCTGACACACTAAAGAATGGAGGATCTGTACCATTATATACATGATTTGTATTCCCTATTCAGAAGTCTGCTATGGGGCCCTCCCTCTCCTAATTACACCCCTGTAAGAGATATTGCTGATCTGATTGTGGCGTTCAATTTCCATTGAAAAACTTGCCCTTGGTCCAATATGGCGGCTTTGAACATAGCTATAGCCAATATGATAAGCCAGCTCACCCTTTACTAGGTGGAGTATAAGAGATGTCATTTCTCCTTTGTTTCTACATTAATAGGGTGTCCTGGAGCTTTTGACTCCCCAAGTAGATGATTATTATAGTTGGGGGTTTGGAAATGACTTTGCATTGAGTCTGGTGATCAGCACCAGCACAGATGTTGCAGGAGGATTTTTTTTGTGAATTTATAGTATTTTAAGCTGTTTGCAAGAATATTTATGTGGTTCTGAACATAAAATAATTGATACTGACGACCAATCCATAGGACAGGTCATCAAAATCAGTATCTGAAGACAGTAATACCTCAGTTGTCCTGCGGGGGTGCTGCAGGGAAATTAAACTCTGCTAAACACCTATGTTAGGATCAGTGGATCCTCTGGAGCACCGCGGGAGATGGAACTAGCCAACACCCGGGACCGGAGCCTAGCGGCACCTGGTATTCACCGGAGCCCGCCGCAAATCGGGTTGGACTTGCTGCGGCAGGATACCACTAGGTCGTTCCCAGGTACGACTAGCCCACGGTGGCATTCCAGGTCGAGGTACCTTAGCGGATGACAATCTCGTAGTCAGGTCCAGGCACAGGGTCAGGGCAGGCGGCAGAGATGCAACGTCAAGTCCAGGTCCGGGGTCAGCAACAGGAGGTCCAGGCAGGTGGGAACGGGAACACAGGCACACGCAACACAGCAACACGGAGGAACTCGGGTAACACAGCAACACAGGACTCGGGAGCGGAGACACACAGGAACGCAGGAATACACAGGAACGCAGGAATACACAGGAACGCAGGAATACACAGGAACGCAGGAATACTCGCTTGGAAGCGTTCTCTAAGGCTATGAGGCACAAAGATCCGGCAGGGGACACTTTTAGATTTAGCGTTTTCATTTTTCACTCCCCACATTCAAAAATCTGTAACTTTTTTATTTTTCCATGCACAAAGCTGTGTGATGGCTTATTTTCTGCATAACAAATTGCACTTCAAAATGGTGGTATTTAATATTCCAGGCTGTGTACCGGGAAGCGGGAAAAAAATTCCAAATGCAGTGAATTGGTAAAAAAACGCATTTGTGCCGTATTCTTGTGAGCTGGATTTACGGATTTCACTGTGCACCCCAAATTACATGTCTACTTTACTCTTTGGGTCGGTACGATTACGGATACCAAATTTGTATAGGTTTTATATATGTTTTCATACATTTAAAAAAAATGAAAACCTCCTGTACAAAATTTTTTGGGGGATTTTGCATCTTCTGGCGCTAATAACTTTTTCATACTTTGGTGTACGGCTGTGGGTGGTGTCGTGTTTTGCGGATTTTATGACTTTACAATGTTATCATTGTAGGACTGTATGACCTTTTGATCACTTTTTATAGAATTTTTAATTTTTTTTTTAAATGGCAAAAAAGTGCCATTTTCAACTTTGGGTGCGATTTTCCGTTACGGGTTAAAGCGGTGAAAAACCGTTATCATTTTGATAGATCAAGCTTTTCGGACGCGGCGATACCTAAGTTTATGATTTTTACTGTTTTATTTATATTTATATCATTCTAGGGAAAGGGGGTGGATTTGAATTTTTAGGTTTTTTTATTATAATTTTTATTAGACGTTTTTTTAATTTTATTTTACTCTTTTTCCACCTCCCTGGTACTTTAACCCTTGGCAGTGTGGCGAACCTTTTTGAGCCTCAGTGCCCACAACTTCAACCAAAAGCCAACTTATATTGCAAAGTGCCATCACAGCAATTTAACCCTTAAGGACGCAGCCATTTTACAGCTTAAGTCCACCCGATTTTTTGATTCTGACCTGCGTCACTTTATATGGTTATAACTTTTGAACACTGTTACTTATCAAAACATGATCTGAGATTGTTTTTTGCCCCACATGTTTGTACTGTACATTTATTGGTAATTTGGCAGATAAGTTTTGCGTTTATTTACAAAAAAAAGAAAATATGATACATTTTTTGAAAAATTTGCCATTTTCAAAATTCTAAATCATTGCGTTTTCAGGCAGATAGATTTACCACCTAAATAATGCTGAATAACATTTCCATTTTCTACTTTACATTTTCATAATTTCTGAAATGTCTGATAATTTATTTTGATGTCACGCGGCTTACAAATAGAATAGGCCTTTTCCGGATTTCAGAATTGACTATTGTGGGGATAATACAGTTTTGAATGAAATTTTACATATTACATCAAAACCCCCATATAATCTACCCATTTTCAAATCTGCACCCCTCCAAACTATCACAAACAGCTTTTACGAAGATGTTAACCCCTTGAGATCTTCATAGTATATTGAATCAAAATGGCGGTGAATTAGAATGTCTAATTGTTCCCTGTACGTCATTTAGCACTAAATTTACACATTTCCAAAATTAAAAGAGAAAACCCACCATACAATTTGTTCTGCAAATTTCTCCTGAGTCAAAGACCCCCACATGTGGCCGTTACTTGTTTAGGGGCGCACAGCGAGGCACAGAATGGAGGAGGGCGCTGCAGCTGCCAGGATTTTAGTTTCCTCATTGTCCCCTTTGAGGTCTATAAAATTTCGCTTTTCCGTTTGGGCCATGTGACGGCATTTTTTTTGGGATGAGATGCTTTTCCATTGTTACCATTTGGGGTTGGTATCACCTATTGTTGAAAATTTAGAACTTTTTTTGAGGGCAGGAGTAAAAAGCATCAATTCTCGTACTGGATTTTTAACTTTTTTATTCTATGGGTTGATACGATTACGGGATACCAGACATGAATATATTTTCTTACGTTTACTAAATTTGTCAAACAAAACCCTAATGTGGGAAAAATCTATCATTTGTATGCGTCGTTTCCAAGTGCATAACATTGTTACTTTTGTGGCTACAGAGCTGGTTGATGGCTTGTATGTTGCGGACATGTTGTACTTTGCACCAGTATCATGTCTGAGTACATTGGTTTTTTGATCGCATTTTATAGCATTTTTTGTGGGATTGAAAAGGTAAAAATCATAATTTTTGAGGGTTTATAACAGTTTTTTTTTTACGGCGTTTATCGTGGGGTTCAATAATGATTTTACTTTATTCATACGGGTTGTTACGACGCGGTGATCCTATAATGTGGGGTTTGTGTTATGATTAGACTTTTTTTTGAGTTATATCTCTTTATATGTTTTGGGGGTTTGGGGCATTTTTAGTGATTTATGACTTTATTTTTTATTGAATAACTTTTTTTTTACTTTTTCACTTTATTACCATGGCATATGAACAAGCAATCCTCTGATTGCTTGTTATGATAATATTCTGCAATACTCATGTATTGCAGAGTATTATCAGTGTCAGCCTATGCACTGAATAGGCTGGCCTGTGCCAGTAAGATGACGTCACAGACGCCATCTTACCGGCAATTCTTGCAAGTAACTCTGGGGTCCAGATCGACCCAGAGTTTCTATAGCAACGATCGGCGCCCCCCGAAAACGGTTCGGGGGGGGTGGGGTGCGATCGTGGGGGAAAGACCCCCCAGATGCTTGTTAGATGCCGCGGTCGCGCTGACCGCGGCATTTAACGGGTTAAGCACCCGCGATCGGAGACAACTCTGATCGCGGGTGTTACACTGGGGTGCCGGCTATTAGTTACAGCCGGCACCCCGTGTTTCCCGATGCCGGTTCGGCTCTGATCCAGAGCCGAGCCGGCATAAGCGCCGTGGCGGATATATCCGCCACTGAGCGCTAAGTCACTGCGCTCCGTGGCGGATATATCCGCCACGGAGCGTGAAGGGGTTAAGCAATAATTTATTTCTCCTTGTTCATTGACAACTTTCAATCCTTCAGCCTCCCAAGGACACCAACACAGTTAAAAGGAGGAGGGCAAATCCATCTATCATTGTAGTAAGATTCTGCAGGAAGATTCTTTGAGTTCTGTCTGGTGAACTTTATCCTGGGGTGATGTCCTGGGTGCCCACAGAGAGGGCTCTGAGTGCCGCCTCTGGCACCAGTGCCATAGGTTCGCCACCACTGCCCTAGGGTGTCTGTACGATCCTATCATATACTACCATACTACAGTATGGCAGTATATGTCTATTTTACTACTCATACATTACAATGTGCTGACAGCACATTGTAATGAATAGGTTAACCCGAAGTAGCTTCGGGTCTTCGTGAGACCCGAAGCTACCATGGCGACAGATCGCCACTCCCCGATGACGTCACGGGGAGCGATGATCCACGGAAAGATGGCGGTGCCGGCACCGATCGTGGGTGTTACCGGTAAGCCTTTGCTGCAATATGCAGCAAAGACTTACCGGCTATTGAGAGGGCTCGGCCCGTGAGCCCTCTCCATGTACCGGCACCTGACATGTGACGTACTATTACGTCACATGTCGGTAAGGGGTTAAAGGTGAGGTGTTCAGCCAGTGCACCAATTAGGGGTGCGCTGGCCCTTTAAATTTTCGGCAAGAGCCGCGCACGTGCCCTAGGAGGCGGGGACGCGCGCGCACGTCAGTCCGGGGAAGAGCAGGAGCCGGGAGAGGTGAGTGAGGAGACCGGGCTGCAGCAGGGGCACACAGGGGAGCATGGATGCGCCCGCGATCCGAGACAGGGATCACGGGAGCACCCGTGACAACCTACAATACAATACAATAAAGCTATATTGATCCCTTAGGAATCAATCCTTAGGATACCTAAGGATTACACCTACAGATTACATATGATCACAGGGTCCATGCAGATGTAAACTCTTTGAAAAGTTCACTGTCAAAGGGATTATACACAGCTGACATTCCCTTTAAAGAAAATCTGTAATTTAATAATCGCTTCCAAAGGTCTAAAAAAAAATAGTTTCCCCTTTTTTATTTGAAGGGATACTTTGCTCTGGAATTAGGGTTCCCTGATCACTGCATAATCCTCTACTAGGACCAATGAGAGAAGTTGATAACAAGTGTTAAATTTTCCTAAAGTGCCCCCAATGGAAAAATGAAGCATTACACAGTGTTTACTGAAAGCAGTCTACCATTTCTACCATTTGTTTTCATACATTATGAACCAAACATACCATGAGAATGCTGTAGCTACACTGATGTAGAAACATATCTTGTTTAATCCCTGAGCTGAGTGGTTTTGCTGAAAAAAACAAAATGATGATAATGAGGTTGTCACTCCTATGGCTGCTCCAGTGCTTCTCCTCTAACCCTAATTATGCACTGCTCCAGAGAATGATGTAATCACTGAGTTGTGCATGACAGGCAGAAGTAATCAATTGCTGCACCATCCCCCAGCTGCTGTGTATGAGTGATCCATCTCAGGTTGATTAGTCCTGTCTGGGTAGTTCAGAAAGCTCCTTGCAGACAGTATGCAACCTAGCTTTCCCAAGGTCCTGAATTTTATAATTATTTTTTGAGCAAAACCACTCAGATCAGGGATTAAACAAGGTATGCTTCTGCATCAGTGTCGCTGAAGGTATGTTTGGTTCACAATGCATGAAAACAAATGGTAGATTTCCTTTAATAGAAGCTGCAGTAACACGGTCTGGCCACTCCATAAAGAATGGAGCTGTTCATCTAGCTTTATTTTCTGGTTTTATTCTGTGATATAACCAGACAGCTGATTCTGTGGAGTGCTGGAGCCCCATTGATTTGATATTGATGATCCATCCTTTAACTAATAACAGAGAGCGAGATGGTGAGGGATGGAGTCAGCTTTGGATTTGGTGGACCCTAAGGTACTACATATAAATGGATGAATCAGTTCTGAGGTCCAATTAGTATTGGAAACCGGTGGGGGCTCAATCAGAAAGCAATGTATACCCTACATACATTCCATTACGTATAGTGGAGCCACTTTACATGGATGACTAAACAGAGGTCTCGTACAGACAATCATGAGATGCATTTCTATCATTTCTTCTACGGGGGGAGCTGCCAGCAATGTCATTATCCACAGCCCAGACCCAACGTCCCCCCCACATAGGAGGCCGAGCAGCCCTGGGGGGATTAATCTCTACCTAATGCTATATAAGGGGATTAGCGCTATTTGGGGCACATTAATTCCAAGTAAAACATATAATATTTTACAGAGATGAATCCAAACATAAACTCACCCCCCCCCCACCCCATATAAACCTCTCTACTTTATTTCCAGCCCCCAAAGCTGATTAACCAGTTATAGACGCCCTGCACTTTATCTAATAGAATCACAAATCATTTCTCTGCCCATAATATGTTTCCAAACGGAATTTTCTGGCAGATCCTTTTATAAACATTCCTGGGGGAGGGGGGGAGATTGTTTTAAATATTTTTTTATTCTTATTTAGCGATTTTGAAAAAGATTTTATGTCTGTACATACATTTTATGAAAACTTCCCCATCAACCACTCCCCAATGAAAAAAAAAATTTAAATAAAAAAAACACTCAATATCCATTCATTCTTTTATGTTCACAATTCTCTTTAAAACACATAGAGGGTCATTTACTAAGGGCCCGATTCGCGTTTTCCCAACGTGTTACCCAAATATTTCCGATTTGCTCCGATTTCTCCTGAATTGCCCCGGGATTTTGGAGCAAGCGATCGGATTAGGGCGCATCGGCGCCGGCATGCACGAGATGGAAATCGGGGGCGTGGCCGAATGAAAACCCGACGGATTCGGAAAAACCGCCGCATTTTTAAAAAAAATGTGTCGCAGAGCTTGCACATACCTTCACTCGGCCCGGCTCGGTGTATTCCAGTGCGTTCCGGGGAACTTCAGCGCAGCACCTGGTGGACGTCGGAGGAACTGCCTTGATGAATCCCGGCCGGACCCGAATCCAGCGCAGAGAATGCGCCGCTGGATCGCGAACGGACCGGGTAAGTAAATCTGCCCCATAATCTGAAACAGAACATATGAAAAAGTGTACTGTCTTTCCGCGTGGCATCTCCAACATTCCGCGGACACCTCACGGAATAGCTTATGAAGCCCTACTGGTACCCCATACCATAAGGTCTTATATCCAGTTTTCTGGGTTCTATTTGATTTTGAAGAACTATGAATCTTGTGGAAGATCTTAACACATTGCTCTACTTTAAGCGATATCTGTAAGGTATCATTCCCCCGTGCCGTGACCTGGCCACACAATTTGAGACCACATCATGGCTCCCATTTGGCACCCGATCGCAGTGCGTGGAGCACACAGTAGGGAACATTTACTAACCTGTCCAATGAAGTTACCCGAAAGTGCATTGTCCGTCAATAATGCATTGTGCCGCGATTCACTAAGATCGTTCATGACACAATTTCAAAGTTAATTCCCACGCTCAGTCCGAACCGCTCAGATCATCTGACGGCACACTCCCCAATCCCAACCCCCATTTCTAATGCATGAAAGTTGTGCATGAAAATCCGATCGCATGCAACACAATCCCAGCGCAGACACCTGTTTAATCCCTGTCAAAGCCAAGCAAATCCCAAAAACGATGGAAAGTCCGACGAAAGTGCGATCTGTGACCCTTAGTAAAGAAGCCGCAGTGTCTCACTGTGACCAAACGTGGCTTCTCCTCTTCTCCTCCCTTCTCCTCCTGGTCCTGTGCTCGCCCGGGATCCAGTCCGGCGATCACACAACCATGTGAATGTAGCAAAAATCTGATTCCCACTTAGTAATACATCAAGGTTTTCTCCAAAAAGTAGGCAACATGATCATATTTAGCAGAAATTAGGTGTCAGCAGTGAGGAGAAGGGGGCATTTTTTGAATAAGAAGTGCGACTATGTAAATGCTAGTCATGAGTCATACAGAAATTAAAGTAAAAAATGAGGGGACCTTTCATAAAAGACTAATTTAGAGAGTGGCTTTAAAGAGAGCATCTGTCTCTGGAGGACCCAATTTATCCACCTGTTACCGTGCACTGACAAGTTAGATGAGAAAAGTGTAAAACTTAATTTGTCCTGCGGGGGTGCTGCAGGGAAATGTAACCCTGCTTCAGTCACCTTCAGATTACAGATCACTGGAGGCCTCTAGTGCTACTCTATGCTAAGGAGTGGATACAATTACCGGTACACCAAGTCTAGACAATGTTTGGTGCAAAAAAAAACTTCACTGCTGTTTTGCTACAGTTTATCAGTCTGCAGACCAAACTATTTAGCTTACATAGAATATCCTAGAGTGGATACTTTTATATCCACTTCTCAGCTGAGATCTGGAGCCGCATACATCTCTTTAATAGTTAGTCAAATTGTGTCGCAAGATCAGCACTCACATGCACCGGAAAGAAGATGTTGAACTCGGGCGGGCCTGAGCGAGGAAGCGACACATTCAAGAAATCGGGCGCACGCGGCAGATCCGGATCCTCTTCGGACATTATGGATGGCGGATGCAATGAGACGGGTAAGTAAATGTGCCCCAATGCGTTAGTCTGAAATCAATTTTTATTACCTGTACAGTCTGCTTTAGACACAACAGTATCCAGTTTTGTGCAGAGAGATGGAAGTTTACACCCAGTCCTGCAGATTTCTGTCTTTTATGTGCCAAACCATTTTCTTTTTGCCCTTCCCTGAGCTCTGTTTGGCGCCTCTAGCAAATTTTATTAATGGCGCAAATTTTTGTGCCTTTCATACAATTATCTTTCCTACACCTGGAGGGAAGTGTAGCATTTTTGCACAATTTTTTGCACCTTTTAAGCTGCAAAACAATGTTAAATCTTGCAAGAAATGCAAAGACAAATTAGGGACAAACCAGGATTACTGCTACACGGCAAACTGTGACGCACTTCTTGAAAAAGTTGTAAAAGATTGCATTAATGACCCAATGGTTTTCTCCAACATTTCAAAACATACTGGTAGGTTGATTAGATTGTAAGCCCCATTGGGGACAGGGGCTGATTTGGCAAACTCTGTGCAAAAAAAAAGGAATTATTATTATTCGAAACGACTGCCAATGAATGCCAAACCACGCACACTCAGCACCGCTACATCTAGCAAACTCGGCTCTTTAAAATATTTGCTGATTCACTTCTCCTCTTTAGCCATGTGCAGTTTCTAAAACCACTACATTACAGAGAAAGGTAATGGAAAGCCTTCCTGATAATGGGTTAAAACCTTTTCAACATCTAATATCATCATCTGACTCCTGAGGTGTTTGTGGATCACAAGGTGTAGGCGCCAGCACAAGACCGAGGTGGGACAGCACAGATCCGAAATGCGCCTGCAGGTGCACATGGATATTTTGGGCTCCTATCTGGAACATTCCATTTTTATTCTAAAAATATTTGCACACAAAAGCTAAAATAAATGGGACATGGCATAGAATACACATTTAAAGGGGTTGTCCAGAATACAAAAAACATGGCAGCTTCTATAAAGTGGTCTTGTTAACCTGTACTGTCTGCAATTAAGGAACTAGCAACATGAAAGAAGGTGCCTCTTATAGTGTATGTATGTAACTGTAACATTAAGCCTGTCTCTGTGTGTAACAACTGCAAGGACACTGGTGGTCATTTACTAAGGGCCCGATTCGCGTTTTCCCGACGTGTTACCCGACTAATTCCGATTTGCGCCGATTTCCCCTGTATTGCCCCGGGATTTTGGTGCACGCGATCGGATTGTGGCGCATCGGCGTCGGCATGCGTGTGACGGAAATCGGGGGGCGTGGCCGAACGAAAACCCGACGTATTCGGAAAAACCGCCGCATTTAAAAACCGAAAATGTGTCGCTTGGGACGCGCTTACCTTCACTTGGTCCAGCTCGGTGTATTGAAGTGCGTTCAGATACTTTTCAGCGCAGCAGCGCCACCTGGTGGACGGCGGAGGAACTACCATCATAAATCCCGGCCGGACCCGAATCCAGCGCAGAGAACGCGCCGCTGGATCGCGAATGGGCCGGGTAAGTAAATCTGCCCCACTATGTACAAAATAATCCCCCTGCCCGCCCCCAGGGGATTAATAAAGTACTATTGTATCGTAAAGGTAACTGTTTACATGATAAATGTGTTATATACTGTAGCAGCTGAGGCCCATTCACTTCAGGGAGCAGAAATTCAATGCAAAACATAGAACCCATAGATTGGATCAGTGAACATGCTACCTTGGGAATACCACCTACCCCTACCTTGTTAATTGAATTCACAGAAAACATTGCTTCCTAATAACAAGAAGCCATCATAATCCTGAATTTAGCTAACATAACGTTTCAACAAATATTAATAACAAACTTTGCATAAATCAGCAATAAAAGTGAACACACAAACATTGTAATATATCGTGTCAGAGGAAAGTTCCTCCTTTCTTCACTTACTTGGCTCCTCTCATAATCCCTAAATTCCTAATAAAATTACTTTTACAGGCAGTCCCCGGGTTACGTACAAGATAGGTTCTGTAGGATTGTTCTTAAGTTGAATTTGTATGTAAGTCAGAACTGTATATTTTATAATTGTAACCCCAGTCCAAATTTTTTTGTGACAATTGGATATTAAAAATGTTGGATTGTCATCAGAACCAGGATTAACAATAAAGCTTCATTGCAGACACCTGTGATAACTGTTACAGCTGTTTATTGTAGCCTAAGGATAAAGTACAGGAAATAACCAACATTCAGAGGACCGTTTGTAACTAGGGGTCGTCTGTAAGTCGGGTGTTCTTAAGTAGGGGACCGCCTGTACTTTAAAACTTCTCCTGAATTCCATCATGTGTAGCAAGAGATCACATTACATAGTAGTCTATGGGAAAGGGAGGGAGAGGAGTGAGCAGGAGGTGAGTGACTGCAGGTAGGTCTCCAGGGAGGACTGCAAATCATATATGGAGTCTGGCAAGATCAAAACCAAACCGGTGTTACTTGTCCTGTACACAATCTGGACTACTGATTGGTGCAAAGTTTCTTGAAAGGGTAGGTGCCCCTTAAAATGATCAGTAACTTTTCAACAAACTTTGCCTAAATTGATAGAACAAGAACTTGTGTACCATATCTTAGCAGAGAAAAGGGCTTCCTTAAAGGGGTATTCCTAATTCACTGTTATTAACAAAAATGCTACATTTCTATGTGTCAGTGTGTTAGTACAATGTCACTTTGACTTCTGCTGAATTCTATCTTGCTAGCAAGAAACTGACAGATTTATCATATAATATAGTAGTCTATGGGGAAGGGAAGGGGAGGAATAAGCAGGAGGTGAATCACAGCAGCTAGGTCTCTACCCATTAGCTCAAGGAGGACTGGTTCAAGGAAAACAAACCAGTGTCACTTATCCTGTACACACACTGGACTTCTGATTGATAAAAAGTGCCATTAAAGGTTAGGTACACTTAAAGGTGTTGTCCACTTTTAACAAATAATTGATTTTGTTAGTGTAAGGGAAAGTTATCAAATCTTCCAATATACTTTCTGTATCAATTTCTAACCATTTTCCAGATCTCCGCTTGCTGTCCTGCTTTAAAAAGCTTCTATAATTACTTCCAGTGGATAGGAATCTGCCCATGGTCATGTGACGTCATATAACACGGCTCTGATTAATCTGCACCTGCACGTCCATCATATGACCAAGAACAGGTTTCTATGAACTGGAAGAAAACATAGACGTTTTCTGTAGAAAAACAGCAAGCAGAGATCTTGAAAATGGAATTGATACAGAAAGTATATTGGAAAATTGTCTAACTTTCCATTACCCTAACCAAATCAATTATTTACTGAAAGTGGACAATCCCTTTAAATTATCGGTAAATTTTCAACAAACTTTGCCTAAATTGATAGATCAAGAACCCGCATCATATCATTCTCCCTCCTTCTTCCTAATCTGCTTTTCACTCTGAAATCCAGCTGAATTCCATCTTGCTAGCAACAAGTAGGCAACAAGCTTACTGAGGTCTTACATTACAAGTCTATGGAGAGTCACAGCAGCTAGAGCTTCACTCACCTATCAAAGCCTGGAAGAGGTTACTTCTGAACATACAGATGACCTTCTCAATGGCCTTTCTGAGTGGCCTCTCGTCCGGTTTTCGCAACTTTCTGCAGTAATCCTCCAGAAGTGAGAGCGCTCGCTGAGTATCTGGAAGGAAGGGGAAAGAAAATTCAATGACGAAGGCTTTAAACTGCTGACATATCAAATTTAAAGGGATATTCTGACTAAACTGTGTTATGCCTTGTGCAGGGTTATGGAAGGCAGAGCATGTAAAGAGGAGTCTGTATTTGGTGTTCTTTAAATCCTTCTTAAAGCTTCTTAGGACCTGCAATATAGATATACTAATTACCCCTTAAAGGGGTGGTTCAGGATTTTAAATTTGAGGGCACCTCCTGTGGAAATTTACCTCTGTCCTGCCCCAGTGTTCTGATGACCCCGGCTTCTGCTTAAAAAGCAGTGATTAATTTCCATTGGACTTTTTAGAGCTCATTCCCATTGACATACTGTACTGCAATACCAAGTACAGCCCACATCCTATAAAGGGATTTAAAGGGGATGTACCAGGGGCAGCACGGTGGCTCAGTGGGTAGCATTACAGTCTTGCAGCGCTGGGGTCCTGGTTTCAAGTCCCAGGGTCAACATCTGCAAAAACTTTGTATGTTCTCTCCGTGTTTGCGTGGGTTTCCTCCAGGTCCTCCGGTTTCCTCCCACACTCCAAAACATACTGGTAGGTTGATTAGATTATGTGCCCTGTTGGGGACAGGGACTGTTTTGGATAGCTCTGTGCAGCGCTGCGTAATCTGTGTGCGCTATATAAATAAAGGAATTATTATTATTAAGTACAAGCTTGGGGATGACAAGCTGATTGGTGAGGAATGTTCTTCTCGGATCCCCACAATCATGAGGACAGGACCCCAGCTATCAGGAGAATGGCCTCCTGTTTTCACTAATGGAGCATCAGGATGAACATGATCATTCCCTTTCTATATGAGTACTGGGGATACCCACATGCTGTACTCAGCAATTTCTGAAACTCCTATAGTATTGATTGGAGTGACCGGAAGCACGCTTAACCTCCTTAAACTCCCAATTCTTTGGATTGCTGAAGGTTCCATTCTCGTGATCATTGGGGGTTCCATCAGTCAGATCCACTTGTTATCCATCATTTTGTGGCTGGGAATAGAATAGTTGGTACAAACCCTTTAAGTCCTGTTCGGATCCAGAATGGACCACCAATTTTAGGTGGAGAGGGAAATGGATCCACAGAGGCTATGGACCATCGGTAGAACTATACCATATATGATTAAATCCCATGGATTGCCTTGAAATTCATGAATGATTCAAGAACTCCAAGGCAATCCATGGAATTGAATCATATTCGGTCTGTACTTTACAACAAGCCAAACAAAAGAAGATCACACAACGCGTTTTGCAACCTGCAAGGAATGATTCATTCGCCTGTGAGCCCTAAAATCCTAAAAATCAAGGCCCGAACGTCAAACCCTCAAGTCCGGATTAGGGGACCTGAACACTGCAGTTTGGGTCTACTCATCACTATTCATCAGGTCTGCGAAACGCGTGGTCAATACACTCTGAGGATCCAACACACTCTATGTGGCTGTGGTCATATCCTAACATATGCACATAGTTTTTTCTGGCTGTACAACTTTACAGGGTGAGCAGTATGTCAGAATTTTCGGCACAATCCTTCTGCACTAGTGAGTGTGCGGTACCCCTCATTTTTGATGCAAACAAGAGGATAGAGCTTCCGGCACTGGCTCAAGCACTGAGATCCATAATAAAATTCAAATCCTTTATTAAATCAAGTTTAAAAAAATTTCCATCATGATGGAAACGCGTTTCAAGTCGTATTTACGGCATTTAATCATACCACATCCTTTTTATCTTACTCCAGTGCATTTTGGGTGGAGTTTCAGGGTTTTCCATGATATGATAGGCAGATGATGGATGGTTTAATAGATAGATGTAGATAATTTGATTGATAGATAATGAGATAGAAGAAAAAGCAAATCCCTCTTCCCTCCGATGCTCTGAAGGGAGTAGTCAGATGCAGAAGTCACATCTCGGGCCCCCCTAATCCTCCACTGTCCTTTTCATCGCTGTCTTTTTCTCCTCCACTGATTCATATCATTTTAGATTCATGTCCCAGATGACGGGTTATGTAACGAACAAGGAGATTACTGACCAAACACAGCGCAAGGATTTACATCCTAATGTGCGTTCCATTAGCCAGATTATCTACCACGATGGAAAGAAAGTCTTCTCCCATCAGTGCAACGATAACCAGGAATGGTGAGGACTGGAGGAGAAAGGAAGATGTGATATGTACAGATAGGTGAGAAGATAAAGCCAGGAGATCAAAGGAAGATACATAAATAATATGATAGATAGTGACATAAAGATAGAAAGATATGATGTGTGGCCGATCATAGAAGACCATAATTGTCTTCTTGTGGTTTAAAGGAAATCTACCATCAGATATGTACCTGTTAAGGTAGGTAGATCTGATGGTAGGATGCCCCCTACATTCTTTCATCCTCATAGACTGTAAGCTCTTGTGTCACCCCCTCATCCTCATAGGCTGTAACCTCTTGTGTCACCCCCTCATACTCATAGACTGTAAGCTCTTGTGTCACCCCCTCATCCTCATAGACTGTAAGCTCTTGTGTCACCCCCTCATCCTCATAGACTGTGAGCTCTTGTGTCACCCCCTCATCCTCATAGACTGTAAGCTCTTGTGTAACCCCCTCATCCTCATAGACTGTAAGCTCTAGTGTCACCCCCTCATCCTCATAGACTGTAAGCTCTTGTGTCAACCCCTCATCCTCATAGACTGTAAGCTCTTGTGTCACCCCTCATCCTCATAGACATGGTGGCTTTATGCGTCCACTCTGCATAGATATGAGTGTATGCAGAACGCATGCACATAGCGGGACGAGCAGGTAGACAGAGATAGCAGAGGCTACTGAGGCGTGGAGTAGACACTCCTCCTGCGGACTGCATGTTAGGAGACTTGGGACAGGAGGGATACAGTTACATGGGACTGCATGTTAGGAGGCTGGGGGACAGGAGGGGTACAGTTACATGGAATGTTAGGGTTCTGAGGGGATAGGAGGGATGCATTTACATGGTACTTGGCAGGTGATTTTTTTATTACTTTATTTGTTGGTGGATTTAAAGGGG
>WNYA01001067.1:337-92378 GCA_019512145.1 Engystomops pustulosus
GATCCTATACATCTCCTATATATACATACCCCTGCTACCATGTATTATTGGAAGTTCCTGTACATTTCCTATATATACATAATCCTGCTATAACTGCTACCATGATCCTATACATCTCCTATATATACATACCCCTGCTACCATGTATTAGGCCAATTTAGACTCCCGTATGGTTTACCCACGGGGTACTGTGAATAACTTCCCCAAAGGTAAGGTTCGGTCTACTATAACATATATAACATAGGCTCCCGTTATGTACAGGACGGAATATATCTATGAGTTGTGCACTAGTATAGATACGTAGATCCCCTATAGTATATGTCAATTATCTACGAACTATAGAATGCAAAGGTCTGTACGTGCCTGCTTCCTTGAATGTACTTATATGAATATACACGAGCATAATAGACCCATATACGGCCCTTGTCCGGTGGGGTGTGTTGCACCTCCCTTATTTCCCTGGTGCGCAAACATGCACTATGTACGAGACCGAGGATACGAGCGTGACTATAGCATGACTGGGCCATATACAGCCCTATGTACAGGCATATAACTGCTAGAAAAGAGTACTGCCCCCTATGTACAGGAATATACGACTATAACTACTTGCTCCTCCTATGTACCGAATATAACTAGCTATACTAGCTGCTTCCCGTATGTACGGATATAACGTACTGATATACTTCTCACTACTATGTAACAGGAATATAACTGAGGCTACTACATGGAGGCTTAGCGCCTCTACTATGGTACAGATAGAATATAACTTAATATACATAAGCTGATCCCCCTAGTGAACACAGTGAATATGAACCACGTACATCGATCTAGCCCTCATAATATTACCTGGAATATATGAAGCGAGATCACTATAAGGATAGCTAGTGAGCGCGATCGCCACTCCTATGGTACAGTGATATACTACTATATAGATGTGCCTCCCCATTACTAGTCATGACATATAACGTGAATATAGTCATACTGCCCACCATGTACAGGAGTATAACTTACTATAAAGAGAGTGTACTGCCCGCCTAAACAGCCTTATGTCACTTGAATATAACTCCTCTATAATACTAGTGCCCCCTAATGTACAGGAATTATCCGACTATAATCCTTGCCGACCCCTATCCTACAGAATAGAATACTATAATACTAGCGCCCCTACGTATCAGGAATATAACTCCTATGAGATGGCGTACGGCTCGACCTATTATCGGAATATAATCATAGCTAGTACATCACTTGTCCCCCTATGTACAGATAATAACGAACGTGCGAGATTCTGGCCTACCTCTAGTACACATAGATATAACTATCTAAATCACTGCACCCCTATCGTACATCGAATATAACTTTCTATAAGAGTTCGCCCACCTATGTACAAGGAATAGTATAACTACTAGAAATACCGGAAAGCCCCCTATGTACAAGGTAATATAACTACGACTTCCATAACAGCTGCCCCTAGTGTACACGGAAGTATAACGATACTATGAGATACTGCTAAGACTGCGCCCTATTACAGTAATAAACTACTATACATACTGCCCCTAGGGCAAATTCATATCTCAGGATGATAACTACTTATAATACGGGCCTCCCTATGCTACAGGAATATAACTATCTAAGTACTAGCCCCCCTATGTCCAACTATAACCTACAGAATACTGCCCCCTATGTACAATAAAAAAAAAAAATGAACTACTATAATACGCGCCCGGCCTATGTACAAGAATAATAACTGACTAGAATAACTGTACTGCCCCCCTATGTACAGGAATATAACTACTTAATCTGCCCTCCTATGTACCTGCATATATTAACCATCATAAACTACTCTGCCCCATCAGTAACAGGACTATAATACTATAAATACAGCTGCCAGCCACCTATGTCCATAATAGAGACTACTTAATACTGCCACCTATGTCATTAATATAACTCTATATACATACTGGCCCTATGTACGAATAGAACCTACATAATAGCTGGCCACCCTAGGTACAGGAATATAACTACTGTATACTTACTGCCCCCTATGTACAGGATATAACTAAACTAGCGATTCTCGCCCGCCCTTATGGACGGAATTATAACTACTTCATACTGGACTCGTCCCCCTAAGTACAGGTCAATTAACGACATGTGATACTTCGTCCTTATTAACATGGAAATCATAACTACATTGATACTGTCCCCACTGTACAGGAATTAACTACTTACGATACTGCACTTCCCCCATTTACAGATTAACTATGCCTATAAATACTGCCCACACCTGATGTAAAAACATGCCGATATAACTTTCTATAATACTAAGTACTGACCTGGCCCCCTATGTACAGGAATACTGAACTCTATATACTCTACGAGATACTGCCCGTGTGGCCCTAGTACCGGATATACTACTACATACCTGCTCCCTATGTACAGGACTATAACACTATAATACTGGACTCCCTATGTACAGGAATATACGCGCTATAGACCTGCCCCCTATGTACAGTGAACTATAACTACTGACTAATACTGCCACCTGCCGCCCTATGTACAGGATAATACTAACTCTTAAACAACTGTCCCCGCTATGTACCAATAAATCACTACTATAGCATACTTAATCCTACTGCCAACTTCCCCCTATGTTCCAAAGAAGTAAACTACTATATACTGTCCCCTATTTACTCTGAATACTCAACTCTCCATATAATACTGGCCCCTACTGTACGGAATATACTATACTTGTATATACTGCATTCATAATTTGACCACCTTAACAACACAATCAGGTTGGCTGTCTTGGTGACAGAGATATATGCAGGTTGGGTACTTGATCTCAGTCCTACCCGTATCAAACACGGTCAGGATCTTGATATGTTGGTGTCAGGAGCAAGGGTTCTCTCAGGGTACAGTGCGTCCGCTGGGGGCTGGGAGTGTCAGATGGAGGTGCGATTGCGGATTGGGGTGGGGGTGGGGGTGGAGTGCTACAGATGTCAGGGCGCTGCTAGCGTAGAGTCACTTGAACAGGTCACGTCTCATCCAGGAAGCTGGGGATTACATCTTATCCCCAGCTCTCAAAGTAACAGTTCCGTGAAGCCTGACTTGTCAATCTCGCGCAGGGTGACGGAGGATCTGACACCTGTCAACAAACACAATAGAGGGGAACTTGAGACAGTCTGCCTGACATGTAAAAGTGCCCCAGAGCTGGCGGCCCACTCACTTTGCTTAACCCCTCCCCTGCTGGGGTTCCCTGAAAAAGAGCCTATTGTTACGGGCTCCCCCTGCTCGGTGAGGGCCACTCACCTGTCGTACGTGTCCCCCTGACCCCCGCGAGTGGGGGGGGGGGGGGATGGGTCAGAGTTATTTCACACCTTCACCCACACCTGATGTCACTCTCACTCTTGTCGGTGTCATAAAGGTGTCCACAACATTTAACCAAATAAAGACTTGATTTTTTTTAATGTTTCGCGTATCAAAAAGTATTTGATTATTATTCCTCAACCTCCTCGTCCCGCCTTAAAGTCCGGCAGAGAGGAGCCGACTATTTACTAATAAGCTGCTGCGTACTTGGAGCCCTCCAGCCCCCTAACGGCGACTTAGGACGGCGTCAATCAAGGTGGTCGGCTGAAAGCTCCTTTCCAGTTTCATGCTGCCAGAAGATGTCTCCCAGAAGTCGGCTTGAGGGTGACGGGAGACACAAGGCCTGAGTCCCTCCCATCTGTCATTATGCGGTGACATACGGTCTCCTTGTCTTTCATTCTTTGTGCCAAGACCTGGGGTCGCGTCACACAGCACACAGCGCCGGTCATAGGATGGCCCTTCCCTTATCTCCAGTAAGTACACGTCATAGAGGTCCCATCCACACCCCGTCTGGTGGGGCCCCCCATTTCTCTCAATGGTCATGGGGGCAGTTTTTCGAGTCACATCTGGGGGACCTCGTTCCTCCGGTGCTCACACAAGGGAGGCCTCTGTGGTTTCTTCTTGCTATGGTAGGACAACACAGTTTCTTCCCTTCCAAGTCCTCAGTCTTTGGATCTGCCCCGGACGCTGGTTCACCTGCTTAAGTGCTTGAGAGAAGGGCGTGAGGAGTCCTGGAGGGCATGGCCAGGGAGTGGACTTGTGACAAGCCATATCTTGGCTCAGGAGTCCCAGACTGGATAAGCCGTGGATAATAACATATGGTGCATAAAGATCCTGGTAAACCAAACATTGTTGTTACAGCGATGGGCAATGGCATATGGTTGCAGGGGGTATACAGATAAAAGCTGCAAACAGAAAAGCTGGATAGAGCGGCGTAAGACCCCACCGAAGAAAGGTTCATTGTGATGCAGAATCTGGAGTCGCCATCCTGGCCTCCAGTCTGCGCCTCTTTTTGGGAAGTTTCTTGGCAGTGTTCTCTTCTTCTTGATGATACCGTCTCCTAGACTACGTGTGGGATGGTCATTGGATCTTCCTTAACCGCCTAATTTCTTCCATGGTTGGACACCGTGCTATCGTATCCACCTTGCTCCCCCTACTCCACAGTATCCGTCGTCTGGGTCGGTGCCCCGCGTCATGCTGCCTCCTGACTCTCCGGATGGAGGGGGCACGCGGTCGATCACAGGGGCGCAGATATTGGGCCTGTTGCCTTAGACTGGGTTTTTGCATCCACTTTGGTGCTTCATTGTTTGGACTTGTGACGTGATGATCGTGGTCCACGTCGACTGGAGGTGGTGCGACTCAAGTCTCACACGACTCTACACTTACTCTTCCTACCTTAGTAGAATCTTAGAGCTTCCTCTGCACAAGCTGAAACCTGAGCGAAACACATCTCTACTCTCGCTTGCGGAGGCCTTACTGCTGGCAATGGTGTAACCACCCTGAAAAAGAGAAGGATGCATACAACACGCCTGAATGGGCAAAGCATTCATCCTCGTGGGGTCCCATAGGCCAATAGAGCGGGCGATCTGTCGTGTAACATAGGGGGTTTAGTGGATACTGACCTTTCTTAAGTGTGAGGATCTGCTGCTGTTGGCATGGCTCCGATCAGGTATGGATATAAAGACTGGACGCTGTGTTTTAATAGGGTCCACATCCAAGACCTACAGCCTTCTCGAGATGTCCCAGGTCTGTAAGAGGGAATTCCCATCCAGTAACAATCACTACAATGAGATCACAAGGTAATATGACATACTGTGTCCCACAGGTTAGTACCGGTGCCTCCAAATACCTAAAAGCTGACGGGTCACCCCTATGGAAGACGAACCATGTGAGGCACCTACTCCACGGAAAATCTGAGCTAAAATGTCCTACAAACTTGTCCCGTTATGTGTTGGAAAGCTTCCAATTATACAGAGAATATGCTACACGATTCCGCCCTTTAGATTGTGTGGCTCTTAGGGAATCGAGGAGTCTAAAGTTATGTCCATCGTTGATCCCTATCTGTTTTCTAGCCATCAAGAGATCAGAGGGAGGTGGTTATATATCAGGGAGGCAGCTGCCAGTGTCACTACACCTGGATCCACGAACCCGTTAATACATAATTGCGGAGGAGCTCCGGGGTCAACTGGTGCGCTGCAACATCTCATAGCCATGGTTCAGCTGATGCACGCGCCAAGACATCGTGTATAACACGCCATTACAGAAAAAACCTCTGAATTCTGCTAAACATCGTGAAACCCGAACTGGAGGCCCACAGGCGCTTCCGTCAGCTTGAGGTCATTGGTAGCTATTCCTTAGTTGTGAAAGTGCGGATGAGACGAATATCATTAATGCGGTAACGTCTCTTTTCTCGATAATCGGTGAGGGAGCTTGTTATTTCCTTTCCTGCTAAGAAAAGACGTATCCATTGTCACGACGACCGCCAATGTATGACAGGTACAGACGCTACGAGCGCCCCATATTTCAGAACGGAGCGCTGGCCAAAGCTGACACTACTGTGATGGTACACGTGAGAGTCTAATCATACACAACCCACAGGGACATGTAGGCAAACGTGCAACAGGGCGGCGAGTACACACCGTGCTACAACACACATCAACACGCATGCGCGCCAACAAGAACACGAGTCCCACACATAGTCCCGAGCCACCCTCGACTACACACAGACCGGGGTGGCACTGACCCCCACAAGGTACAGACACAGAAGTTCTCACCTGCATCGTCACACAGACATCGCTTAAGAGACCTTTCCTGGGTTTGAAGATGGATACATGTGGGAAAAATCCATCCTAACGAACCACAAGAGCTCAACTACAGGAACCGGAAACTCCATCATATAATGTGACAGGGAATGTATATTAACACGACAGAGCAATGCAAGAAAGTACTGCAGGATCCTATATGACCCATATGGACTGCAGCTATACACGACTGGTCCTATAGCCCTGCTAGAGGTCTATAGAAACTTTCTACCCTGTATTATCCCGTACATCTCCTATATATACATACCCCTACTACCTTGTATTTTTGGAGGATCCTACACATCTCCTATAGATACATATACCTGCTATACTATATTATTGTAAGATCCTATACATCTCCTATATATACATACCCCTGCTACCATGTATTATTGGAAGGTCCTATACATCTCCTATATATACATAATCCTGCTATAACTGCTACCATGATCCTATACATCTCCTATATATACATACCCCTGCTACCATGTATTATTGGAAGGTCCTATACATCTCCTATAGATACATAATTCTGCTATAACTGCTACCATGATCCTATGCATCTCCTATAGATACATATACCTGCTATACTATATTATTGTAAGATCCTATACATCTCCTATATATACATACCCCTGCTACCTTGTTTTTTTGGAGGATCCTACACATCTCCTATAGATACATATGCCTGCTATACTATATTATTGGAAGGTCCTATACATCTCCTATATATACATAATCCTGTTATCATGTATTATTGGAAGGTCCTGTACATTTCCTATATATACATAATCCTGCTATAACTGTTACCATGATCCTATACACTGCTAATAAATATTTACAGCATATTCCTATTATAATTATCACCATTTTACGTATAGTGTATTACTTATCAATGTATCTATAAGTATCACCCCAAATGACTACAATGTATCTCTGGTCTAGATTGGCACAGTGTACCATAGACGTATACTGTATTCCTTAGCAGTTACATTTCCTATAGCATGGATTTGCAACAATGTATCTATATGTATCACCCCAATTGACTACAGTCTATCCCTTACAGATCCCATCACCCTGCACCAGGATTGAGTGGATCAGAACACACACAGTTGGCGCAGAACTTGTTGCCTCTGTAGGTAAGATTAGATTCTTGTTACTTCTTGGCCACATTTCCAGTTTGCAGTCCCATAGGTTTCCACTAATAGATTCCAGACACAGAGGAGAACTTACCCAGATCTTTCCAGACAAGCCGGCGGAGGTTGGGCACTAGGGATTCGCTCCATGCCAGCTGAAGTTATATCCACAGGTGAGTCCAGACAGGCAGGTAGTCCATGCACTAGAGATATTCCTATGGGCACAGGTGAGGAGCTCAGGTCCCAGGGTGTGAGAGGTGTCTGCTGCTCTGCATGGATATGAGCTCCAGCTTCTGGTTAAATGGATGGGAGGGGATGTAGCGTGCTGATTGGTGGGGGGTAGTGGTGGTGTGGCCCTCCCTGTGACAGCAGCACGCCCAGTGCCAAGTGAACCAGCTGCTGCTGCTGTCATATGAAGCTCACGTGCTGCTCAATGCTGCATCTGTTCCAGGCAGGGAGGGAGGAGGAGTGTGAGAGCACATAGGGGTGTGGAGTGAGTGCACACTCACCGCCACAGGACTGCCAGGACATCATGTAACTGCGCACACAGCGCATGTGGATCCACGCTGCACAATAACAAAAAAAGACTAAAAGATAATTAAAATAAGATAATAAATGCAAAACAGAAACTTTCCCAGAGAGTAAAACATCATGGAAAGGCGCGTAACTCTCCTCGTCCTGGCTAAGATTATAGTGATGTTACATTTGGATCAGGTGTATGGTATCATAGACTGTAAGCTCTTGTGTCCCCCCATCATTCATCCTCATAGACTGTAAGCTCTTGTGTCACCCACTCATCCTCATAGACTGTAAGCTCTTGTGTCCCCCCTCATCCTCATAGACTGTAAGCTCTTGTGTCACCCCCTCATCCTCACAGACTGTAAGCTCTGTACTCTGTACTCTGCAATGTAATATTATATTTGTACATATCCCCTATGATTTGTAAATCACTGCGGAATATGACGGCGCTATATAAATAATGATTATTATTATTTCAAAAAGGTAGTACTAGTGCCAATGTTTTCCTTCCAGAAAAATGTGTTTTCCTATTCCCCTTTCAAAAATTATTAGTGGGACAAGTATTGCCAACAAGTAGACATATCTTCAAAGGTGGCCTATAAATTTGATCTCTTCAAAGAGACAAATAAGATGGATACATTGAGACGGATCCATGTGCGGCCCGGCACAGCAGGGGTTACAGGCTCAGCCCCAGGTCGTCGCAGTCACGGGTATAACATGAGCTCCAGAGTCACAGCGAGGGCACAGTCACATTTTTAGAGCATGGGGAGGGAAGGAAGAGAAAACACAGCAGTAAACACAAGACCAGGGAAAACCAGGGCAGAGACAGGAGCTAATCCAATAATCCGACACAAACACGGATAGTGTGACATCTCCGGACAATGGGGGGGATTGTGCGTGCAGGGTCTGACCCCCCCCCTTATGTAATGTCTGTGGGGTCAGAGGTTATGTAGATGCAATGGTCTGTAGGGGTCGGGGTAGGACTTCTGATCATCAGGTGTTCTGGACTATTGGATGTTACCAAATAATCTTATGATTTAATCCTAATTCATCCTGATTGGGTGATGGCGAAAGTTATGGGAAACAGTCAGCAAGCTCCGGCACAACCCAACAGAACCGCAGGGACCTGGTAATGCACTTAGTTCTCCCACCACAGAATATATGGACCCACCATCAGAATATATGGACCCACCATCAGAATATATGGACCCACCACAGAACCTCTCCATCAGAATATATGGACCCACCACAGAATATATGGACCCACCATCAGAATATATGGACCCACCATCAGAATATATGGACCCACCATCAGAATATATGGACCCACCACAGAACCTCTCCATCAGAATATATGGGCCCACCATAGAACCCCTCCATCAGAATATATGGACCCACCATGGAACCTCTCCATCAGAATATATGGACCCACCATGGAACCTCTCCATCAGAATATATGGACCCACCACAGAACCCCTCCATCAGAATATATGGACCCACCACAGAACCTCTCCATCAGAATATATGGACCCACCATAGAACCCCTCCATCAGAATATATGGGCCCACCATAGAACCTCTGCATCAGAATATATGGGCCCACCATAGAACCTCTCCATCAGAATATATGGACCCACCATCAGCAGGTGTGGCCATGCAGGTAGCAGCCAGTGTTGGTGGACATATCCTTACACTGCTGTGCACTTATTGCATACAATCCCTCCCCTTTGCTCTGAGTAACAGCTGTAGCAGGCTTCCGGTTGGACACTAAGGAAGTAACTGATAGTATAGGGGAGTGGCTAAATACAGAGCACAGCAGTGTGAGGAATCACCCCCAGTGTAATCCTGGAAATATAAATCTATATTTCACAGTCCTGCTTTTACTGACATCATACACAAAGGTATAATTACACATCTCTCCAGGGACAATATATAAAACACTGGCTGCAGAGAGCACAGAGCACAGCAGTGTGAGGTCTGATTACACATCTCTCCAGGGACAATACATAACACTGGCTGCAGAGAGCACAGAGCACAGCAGTGTGAGGTCTGATTACACATCTCTCCAGGGCCAATACATAGCACTGGCTGCAGTCTGTATTGTCTCACCTGCTGATGGTTTTCAGGATCTGCACTGCCACAGATGCTCCAGTCTTTGCCATGAATATCAGGGCCACGTGCCCCCTATATTTGGGATCATCACCCCTGTATGACCCGTCCAAAACATCCAAGTATAAGTCTAGAGAGGGGAATCGGT
The DNA here is from genome assembly GCA_019512145.1 of Engystomops pustulosus. Taxonomy (NCBI): domain Eukaryota; kingdom Metazoa; phylum Chordata; class Amphibia; order Anura; family Leptodactylidae; genus Engystomops; species Engystomops pustulosus. Next base: position 10,413 of record WNYA01001067.1, read on the forward strand.
TACACAGATGATGGATTTAGGGATCATCCAATCCCAGTAATTATTTCCAGATAATGAGAATGCACAATCCATGTGACACAATTGGGGTGCCGTGTAATTTGGGGCGATAGGGAGTGTATTGTAGTGATGGGGGAGGGGAGTCACGGCCCCAGCGTGTATAATCCTCACTCCATCAATGAAACCCTGTGCAGTAAGCCGGATTGTGTATCTGCAGAGCGTGTTATATAATGTGAGCGGGCACATGCGGCGGCCTGCGTGAGGCGCTGACGTTACAGCGATTATCCCCCCCCCCCCCCCCCAGCTGTTTACACAAAGCAATCGCTGGGCAGCTGCTTGGTGGGTAGCACTTACAGCCTTGACGCACGGTGGCTTGGGGTTATAGCACTACAGCCTTGCAGCACGGTGGCTTGGTGGTTAGCACTACAGCCTTGCAGCACGGTGGCTTGGTGGTTAGCACTACAGCCTTGCAGCACGGTGGCTTGGTGGTTAGCACTACAGCCTTGCAGCACGGGGGCTTGGTGGTTAGCACTACAGCCTTGCAGCCTGGGGCTTGGTGGTTAGCACTAAGCCTTGCAGCGCGTGGTCGTGTGTTTGTCATGGCTATGGGTCAACACCCGGCAAAGAGGTGCATGTTCTCTCCGGTTTTGCTGGCTTTCTACCACACTCCAAAGACTACTGGTAGAGGTGATTAGATGTGAGCCCCATTGGGGACAGGGAAGGTGTGTGAAAAGATCTGTGCAGCGTCTGCGAATCGGTGTGCGCTAATGAATTAAAAGGTTGAAATATTTCCGCAGTCACTCAGCGCAGAGGGGACACGGATGTAGTCAGTTTCAGAGCACCTGGACTAAGATGCACAGCAGTGTGAGGACACGCCCCCTGAGCACCTAATTATAAATCCCATTATATACTCCATAGCACAGGTTGTATAGGATCACTCATGTACCACAGTAACGATTTCTCTCCTTTTCTTCATGGAATTTCCTGCCTTGAGATTCTCTACGTATTTTTCTCTTTTTTTCAGCCCCACCGTGCTGCAAGGCTGTAGTGCTAACCACTGAGCCACCGTGCTGCCCTAACCTCTTACAGATCTTACTCATATGCAAATGGTAGGGATTGTTGTATACAGAGCCGTGAGCACAGCAGTGTGAGTGTTGTATGGGCAGAATTAATCTCTGGGAATCGCCCCTGCAGGGTTTCCTTCTGATATAGGACGGGAATCCTAACCAGACTTATCCAGCAGGGAGTGGAAGCCATGACATCCGACCCACCACAAATGAAACACGTCGTCTTCAACACTTCCTCCTTCTTCTGCTTCTCACTCCTCAAGTCTGCAAAAGTGTCAATGATGACTCCGAAAATCAAGTTCAACACAATGATGATCACCATGAAGAAGAACAGCAGGTCGTAGATGACGCGCGCCGCAAACAGGGGCTCCTGGGGCGAGAAGAGAGAAGAGGGGTCCACCACAAAGTCATCTCAATGGGTGAAGCGCAGATTACGAGTCATTGTAAGGGTCAGATACCTCTTTGGAAGGTTTCCGGAGAACATCTCCAACTCCGCCACCACTTCTGAGGCCATGACTAAGGACGGTCACTATGCACATCAGCAGGGTCTCACACGTATGCTCCTTCTCCTCCTCTTCCACATCCTCAGACACCTCTTCTGTAGAAGGACCTCCACTTACTCACACGGGACAGTTTTCTCATGTCTTTATAGACAAACAAGTCTATCCTTACCTTGGGTGCAGTTACCTCCAGACTCCAATCGGCAAACTTGTGGATATAAAAGCTCCTGAGCCATTGAGCTTCCAGTCTCTGGAACAGTAGAGCGATAGATGGTCAACGTATGCAAGATACGACTACATTGGATCACCCCCACTGCCCCCGTGTATCAGGTACTGAGCCCCACCTGGGAAGGTCGTCTCGTTTGGCAATCTGTCCACTTCCAGTATAAAGTCATCTTTGAAGAAAAGGTATCCCACAATGGAAAACAGATAGACCAGAATCAGCGCCAGCACCGCGGTCAGGATGATGGACCGCCCGTTCCTAGTCACACTCTTAATAACATTGAGTAGAGTCTCCTCCCGGTAGACTAGATCAAAAAGCTGAGAAGACAATGATGTGAGGACCACCATCAGAACATCTCATTCCCGGAGCATTAGGCTTTGAAGACTCACCAGCAAACTGTAGAAGAATTCATGTACAAAGACCCCCATGGCACAGATGAGAAGATACAACAGATGGTAAAGGAACTCCACGTCCAGGACCATTGCTCCATAACCTCGGGTGAAGGTGCCTCGATTTCCCACAAAACTTGTAAGGAAGATGATTTTATTGCACACCTACAAGATACAAGAGAACACAGAGATAAAGTGTAAGCTGAAGGCTGGGAGCATCCACAAGCGGGACCTGCCGGGAAAAGGACTACCCCTAACAAGTCCACATTGCGGCATCAAGGTCTACATGGCAGGTCCTACTTGTGTAGTCCATCTACAGCTCAGATTGTGGCTTCTTAGTAAGAATCTAAGAGAACACAACTTACATTAAATGCTCCTAGAAGGAACAATGTGGGTTGGAGCCCAATAGAGAAGATAAGTCGGAGAATGGTGGAAGCGATCAAGGCTCGGATTCCATGAGGCTTTGGAAGGACAATGACTATGGCTAAAGAAACAAGCATGGCCGTCCAGAGAAGACCTGAGAGACGGGAATCCAGGGTTCCTATAGAAAAAGCGTCAGTGACTGGAGGGTTAAACCCATCATCAGCAACAGCACCAGGATATTAGAAGTCTCACGCACCTCCTCGTACACCAACAAAGGGGTAGAAAAACGCAACAAGAAGATTCATGAGCACGGCTAGGTTGAAGGAGATGCTGCTCCAGAAGGTCATGTTTCTAGAGCACCAGTACAGGACATGCTGCGCTGCAAGACAACAGGTAACAGGAGTGAAGGTTACACTCAGACGAGGAGATACATCTCCATCTATGGTCAGATTCAGCCAAGGCAAATTTATAGGATTTTACAGTTTCTACTAGAACCTGGAGATTCATTCTTCCAATATGGAGTCCTAAGATGCAGCAGAAAGTGAAAGTATCAGCTGATTCTACAACTGAGCGATTCTTACACTTCCTGCTGCATCTTATGACCCTATACCCGAGGATTTGCCATAGATGGATCCTAAGTCAACTGACTTCATCCTTTTGGACGGAAGGTTCCATCTATGGAAACCGCAAGTCAGACCCACACTGACTTTCTCATGACTTCTCTCCTAACGACTTCCCATAAACAAAATCCTGCTGAACCTTGAGCAAGACGTCCTAGTGTTACTATACAAGGACCTTAAGACATCAAGTCATTTGGTGCTGAGTTATGAGGAAATCAATGAACCTTTAGAAGACAATTGGCCGATTCCACCAATCTTCTTCCAGTTCTTGCAGAACCTTTTAGCTCCACATCTAATGACTTCCCAAGGAAGGTAGATTGTGTCTTAGGATCCTCATAGGGTCACTCTTTAGGTAGGAAGTCCTTAGGAAGACAAGGCTCCTTCCATCCTCTAATGAACCACAACTCCTAATTGCTTGAAAAATCAACCATGGAATCGGAACCAGAGGAAGACGCATCCTGCTAATAGGCCTCAAAGGTTCATTGATGGAGAGTCACTTGGTGCAGTGTTAGAAGGTGGACAGATCGGTCAATGGTCTTTTACTAGATCTCAATTCCTCACCCAAGGGACCTCTACTGGGCCCAAAGGCAACACCCACTCCATTCCCATAAATGAACCTTGGACAAGTCTACAGACCAACCCTTCATCCTGATTTTTGGACTCCTTAAGAGAAGAACCTCCATCGACCCCTCACCTCTCAGCTTCTTCTGCCAATTCATTTCATTGAACAGATCCTCTGATCGCTGGAAGAAGTCATGGATTTTGCTTCCTTGCTCGTCCCTCTCCGTTGTGTAATAGACTCGCAGCTTAGACTCCTTGGTGAGAAACTCGCATATGCTCGGCACCGGGAAGACGATCTGCTCCATAGTGCGGTCAAGCCGTACAATCTGGGGAGACAACAAGGTCAGAGAGGTCCTTGAATGCTATACGAGAGCCCCCCAGGCCCTGCACATCTGCGGCCTCACCTCTATCTGTGCCGTATGTTTGGCGTAGAATTCCAGCGCTTCGTCTCCGTCCCCGGTTTGGACTCCCGGTTTCAGCATGTGCTGTAGTTCTTTATTGTGCCGGGCAAGCTGTATCCACAAAAAAACAAGAAAACCATCATTGTATCCCAAAAGTCCTACAAAAAACTTGTTTGAGACTGTGCTATGGGGGCGGTGTGTGAATGGGGCCCAACATTGAAATGTGAAGATACTGAAGACACGGATGAGACGTGTGAACCAACATGTTGTGCGCGAGGCCTTACACGGCCAAGAGCTTCTCTGCTCACGTGTCCGTCTTTATAGTAAAGCTATAGGTCTCCAGGGTGGACCTTCATATGACCCCACAGTATAAGCATTTTAGGTTTTTTGGGGGCTTCAGACAAATTCTTTGAGACTGATGGAAGGCGTCCCCCATCTGTCTCGGGCAGGGAAAGGCTTCTGTAGGAGAAGCAGCTCAGTTTGTCTCCATTTACCAGAAGAAGATAAGAGGCCCTAACTTGGCGCCGCTTCTCCTTTCCTCCGCTATTTTAAGAAAGAAAACTGAAGAGAGAAGCAGAAGCGGCTCCCAAACCGCATCATGTGGCACCAGCTCATTATAGTAAGGTGGTGCGGGGGAGGGCGTCACAGGCGGCCCACCCCTCTCCTCCACCTACGAGTGAAAACCCATCCTGATAAACCAGGGACATTACTCATGAGAAGAGATAACAGTCCTGGTGCCTGGATCTATATTTGTTACCCATGGCTTCCCTCCTAAAATCTACTTTTAAAATTATGCCAGTGAGCCAGAAGGCTCAGCTGCAGCTTCACGGGCTGTTACACTGTCACCCCACCCCCTCTGCCTGATGTAATCAACACAGTGTTCCTGCACTGTGTAACAGCCTGTAAAGCTACATCACAGAGGGGCTCTGGTAACACCCCCATAGCCCTTCAGGTTCATTAGCATGATTCTAAAAGTTAATTTCTGAAGTAAGGAGGCCATGGATAAGCAGATTGCCTGGATCTATGAGTTAGTGCAGTCACCGCAGAGACCACAACCCAGAAGGTCGGGGGGTGGGGGGGTTCCTCTTAATCCCGGGCACAGCGTTCGTGGAGCGGTGCAGACTCCATGTGCAGGGCGCACCCTCAGCCTGACGATACTAGGACACCGTGTCCATGGAGACACAAGAGGCGACACCTCGTGCTCTTATGTAAGGTGCTCACCTGATGTGCCAGGATGTAAATGTTGTGGCCCACATTGCGGGGAGAAGCTGCGTGATCCTCCGAGCCCTCGCCATCCTCGTACTCCACCTCCCCCTGCAGATAAGCCTTCTTTATCACCTCCACCTGCGCACAAAACATCAGCAGACTGTAACACAGGCTTAGATACAGCAGCAGCAAACTGTACAGGTCTAGATACAGCAGGGGGAGCAAAAAGTAACATGCAAAATGGGATGAGATACAGCGACTCTGCAGACTGTATCACAAGGGAGGGGATTAGATACAGCAAAATCAGGCCTAGGTATAGTGAGGGGAGGCCTAGATTAAGCAAAATTATAATGAGATACAGGATTAGATACAGAAGCTCAGCCGTCTATCGCAGGGGATAGGATTAGGTACACATCCGAGTAAACTGTCATCAAGGTTGGTTTTGGATATAGCAACACAGACAGTATCACAATGGGTAGGATTAGATACATCAGTTCAGTCATAATGGGATTAGATACACAGCATAGAAGACCGTATCACACGGGACTGATCGGGTTAGATACAGTTGACAACTACAAGAGGAGAGCAGTGGATACAGCAGCCGACCAGACAGTATCACAGGATAGACACGCAGCTACAACAGCTAATACTGTATCGCATGATGAGATTAGATACAGCAGGTACGATACATTTGGATACTACTACCCCATCTATTGCAGTGTGCTTATCCAATCACAGATCAGAAGGTGCGCACCAGAGACAGCGGCGCCCCCTGCCGGTCATTACCACCTGCTTATTGTGTGTGCACAGTTTGGATACTGTTAGATGACATTTTTAGCGTTGGGGACATTGTATCCATCTTGTTCGGGTGGGAGGACTCACCAGCTCCTTCGGCCTCATGTTATACAAGATGCGCTCGGCGTTCTCGCTGTCGTGGCGGCTCTCCATGATGGCGAGCAGCAGCTTCGAGGCGTTGTTCTGGAATACAATACGACCATTTCATACAAAGGTCAGGGCCACCTCCTTTATGATATATATACACAATGGCTCCCACGGCCCCCCCATACACTACAGGGGACCACCCAGAGCCATCTCCACGCCTGGGACCCCCAATATGGCCGCTCCTTCCATCTAGGACTTACGGCTACAGATCCATTGGAGTTTGGTGCTTTGTTATATCTGTGTAGTAAAGGGATTACAATGTATGGAGGAATTTATGAGGGGTAAATTCTATGAATGAGGACATTACACTCCCCTGTTCTGTAACCTACAGGTCCCCCCCAGGGCGCAGGGCGGGGGCTGCCACCTTGAAATATTACTATCGAAATATCTAACGCGTGATCTTAGGTTTCTTGCAGCTAAATTTAGGTGATTTCCATTAAAATGAGGAAACGCATATTCACATGAATACAACGTATGCAAATGACTAGGGAGGAGGGGGTTGGGCAGAGAAGGATTGTCCCTTTAAGGGCGGCCGTCAGGTAACATTACATTGTTACATAATGGCCACGTTGTGCCAAGCTCCGGCTGTGTAAACGCTCCGTCCCAGTTCCTGTTTAGTAACAAATCCTTGGCAGCGGCTAATTGTACAGTGTATTCCCGCGGATACTCCTCAATGTACCAGGAGCCGCACGTTACCGCCCTGGAGGCAAAGTCACCGCCATCTCATTCCTGTGTTTATGGGGCAGCAAATTATCAAATATTCAGAATATTCCAAATCTAAAAGTGGCGTCTACTAACAACCTTGTAAGAAACTCTTTAAATCTCTTTTCAAACTATAATGAGAAGAAAAGTTGCAGAGAGACTGGACCTACAAAATGCCCCCTGTAACAATCATCCTACTACAGGGACCACACACAGACTTTGGGGGGAGGGGGGGGGGGGTCTCATGCCAAACGCTTTATAAGGGCCCATGTCTCTGCTCCATCTTTATTCCCATCCTGCATTATTGGAGGGAGGGGTCTCCATTATATTTTATTGGTTTGATTCCGATCCCCACCTTGAGCTCCAACACCAGGTCCATCCTCTTCCTCCCCAGGGGGTTGATGTCGTTCAGGATGAGCGCGGTGATGATATCGATGCCATTAGACTCGTGGGTCGCTATGCAGTTCTGCAGAAGAGGTGAGGGGTCGTTACATAGTGTTACAGACCGGTATCACTAGACCAGTCCATACTGGGAATGTCCTGCACCACATCTATTATACAGTAGGGGTGCAGTGCCAGCGATCCATGTTGTTTTGGAGCACACACAGTGCAGGCTGGCAGCCCGAGGCGTGTCCCGCCACCCTGAGTAACACGTTATATAATCGCTATGGTACACAGAGTTCCAGGAAACGCACGTGCATCATGTCCCAGTCTCGACCTAATTATGCAATAGCCCAAACCGGATTGGTGCCACGCTCAGAGCCAATCACCTCCCGGAGTCACTGGCACATTTAGAGGTGACACAACGTGCCATCACCTGGTTCTCATGGCACGGCCCCTGGCAGTACTCCGTCAGGCTCTCCAGCGTCTGGTTAATGAGGGCCACGTTCTTCTCATTGATGTACAGACCCAGGAGGCCCAGGCCGCCCGTTGTGCTCCCACAGATGCAGTCAAGGAACTGGAGGGTCTCGCAGACCAGATTGTAGTTGGTTTTATTGTTTTGGCAGCGCAGGAAATTCTGCAAGTAAAGTTACAAATTGTCACAAAATAAAAACAAAATACAACATTTCCAAGGGGCTAAACTTTACCAAATTAACACAATTTTTAACCTTACGCAATTTGTGGTTGCTTCAAAAATTAGCACAAGAGACATCTCCCACCTCTCATATACCAAGACCCTCACATCCACGATCCAGTGATCCAGTGCACACAGCTGGAGAAGACCTCTACTAGACGTACTAGACATCCTGGGCTCCAGAAGAGGCTCATGGTTGCTTGTAATTCGTCCCTAAAAATTAAGCCCCGAAAGATCTCAGCCTCTCACCTGCAGGTCCCGGTTGTGGTTCTCGCAGAGCAGCTGCAGGAAGCGCAGGATCGGCTGCATGATGGTGATCACCGCACTCATCTCCAGGTCATCCTTCCCCTTCTCTGATGACCCCAGTCCTCCATCACCAGAAGTGAAGTGATCGTCAGGGTCGGCCTCCCTCCGGAAAGTGCTGAAAGCCTTCTTGGTGGCAACAGAAGCCTCTAGAAGCTGCTCCTTGGCCTCCTCCGTGATCTGCGCACTGGCCTCTCGAACTAGGGAATAAAAGAACTGGTAAAAATAAGTAACTTTCTCCTGACTGAAGACCGGCAAGTCTAGAGCCCCCACATCTCCCACCTGACTTGCGGTGCGGGGTCTCCCTCTCCGACTGCTCCTCGTCCCTCTTCTTGCTCCCCAGGTCGCTGGTATTTACAGTGACTGTGGCTTTAATTTCTTGTTGAGCGACTTTCATCCGGTCAAAGAAAACTTTAAAGAATTTCTCCGATTTCTTGTCCTCGGTCAGACGGCAGAAGAATGAATGCTGCGGAGGAGAAAAGAAAAGGGTTAACTCCAGGGAAACCAAGACCAATGGAAGCGAAAGGGACACAAGTTACTGCCACCTTCTGCAGTCACGGGAGGGAGGCCACAGAACTGCACATGAGGGGTCTCTGCAGGGGATGACCCCAAGAGCTTACAATCTAAATTCACACAAAAAGTAACCAACTACTACATCGCCGTTAGAAAGTTACTCCATTGCCTTGTAAAGGAATGCTGGGATTTCTAGTTCTCCGGGTTTCGCCGCACTGACCTAGATTACTAGTCATTCATTACACAATGTTTCTGTTATGTGTTATGGGATTTTTTTCTCTGCCGTGGAATGCTGCGCTCACGCCTTTCCATGGAGTCACGACTCCTCGCCGTACCGGTTTATCTGACTATTAAAGTCACTTTGATCAGACACAACTTTCAGCGCCGTTATGACCCACCAGGGGGGAAAGTGCTGGGACCACCACTAGAATGCAGTGATGGCCGCACAGAGTCTCCTCCAGACCTCTACAGATGCAGGGTCCAGACCTAGAGGGACCTCCACCAGCACCTCCCATGTCACATAGCAGGAAGGGGGCGCTGGTGGGGGTCTCCTTAACCTCTGCAATGCACCTGCATTACCCTAACAATGATACATTATGAAGATGCTGAATATTTTGTTATATTTGAAGTTTTGTCATCTCTTTGCAATATCTCCATTCACTGACAGAAAGCAGTTTGTATATAAACGGACCCAATGTTTTTCATAGCTGAGTGTTTGCTGCAATTGAATGACACCTATACCATCTCTCGGGGCTGAAGTCACTACTAGTCCATCTACTCTACACTCCAGGAACATCGATTGGTAGGTTACAAAATTCTGCAACTTTCCTCCATGACGGTCCGTGTGTCTGTTACAATGTATCAGTCCAGGTTATATATAATTAAGATTCCATTTTCGCAAGGCAATGACACAAAAATGTTGTCCTACTGTTACATTGGGGCTCATTTACGAAGGGTCCGAATCGCGCATTTTCCTCGGGTTTCCCAAATATTTCCAATTTGCGCCGAATTGCCCTGGGATTTTGGCGCACGCGATCGGATTGTGACGCATCGGGTTTCATGCGACAGAAATCGGGTGCTGTGGCCGTCTGAAAACCCCACGGTTTTTGAAAAACCGCGGAATTTGAAAAAAAAAAAAAAAAAATTGGGTTGCAAGAATAGCACTCACATACACCGGGGCGAAGAAGGTGAACTCCGGCGGACTTCGGGGCAGCAGCGACACCTAGTGGACATCGGACACACGACCTTAGTGAATCCCGGCAGAACCTGAATCAACGTCGGACAACGCGCCGCTGGATTGTGAATGGATCGGGCAAGTAAATGAGCCCTATTATAACAAACCCTCAGGATAGACTGGACTACAATACAGGGGTATAGTCCAGACGTTGCTGATGGCTTGTTACAATGTATCAGTGCAGGTGAAGTGTAACAAGCTGTCTGGCCAGCGCTGTATCCAGAATAGAGAACAGACTGTGGGTTGTTACATCGATCCACTGTATGAAGCCACCGGGACAGTCCGCACTGGATACAATGTGTGTCGTACTGATGACTTGTTACAATGTACCCAAGATTTGGGCATCATAGATTGTATCATGACCCCGGGTAGCTCCTGAGGTCAATTCAACCTACACTGATACATTGTAACAAGCCATCAGCACAGTGTCAGCCCCCAAGACTCTGCTTTTCAGTTTCTCTGCATCTGACAGATTCTGCTTGCTGTCAGGGAATAGAAACCTTCATGTTTGCATCCAAACTCTTTCGGGAAGTTGCAGAACTTTGTGTTATACAACAGTGAAACCCCCTTCACACATGACTGAGGGGCGTGCGGAGAGGGGGCCGGGGTGGGAAAGAAGACAAAAATAGTGAAGTGAGGGTGAAGGGAATATACCAGACACCTCTATAACAGGAGCCGAAAATCCAAAGCTGCCAGGATCTCCGGGGGGGATAACTGTAGCCATGGCAACTGCCTGTGTTCCCGAGTGCAGCGCAGTGACGCACGCCGCACAGCCTGACACCGGGGGGAATCAGGGCAGCAGCTCATTACAGCCAGCGATATAAATAGACCTTATGTAACCTGCTGCTGCCGGCCCAGCGTGCACACACCTCCCCGGACCACCCCACAGGCCCCCTCAGCCAGAAGGTACAAGGGCTGCCAGGAGCACAGCGCCCCAGCTCGTCACAGGTTACACCTGGTACTGCAGAGCACACGTAGACAGCCCACACAGCCTGTAGAGCGGCGCAGGCCCAAAAACAAGAGCCATGCATTTCTTTAACAACCCCTAAAGCAGAAGATAAATGCGCCCACACTACACATTGGGGCACATTTACTTACCCGGTCCTGTTGCGATCCAGCGGCGCGTTCTCCGACGAGGATTCGGGTCTTCCGGCGATTCACTAATGTCGAGCGCCCGATGTCCACTAGGTGTCGCTGCTGCGCCGAGGTCCGCTGGAGTTTACCATCCCATTCTTGGTGCATGTAAGTGTGCGTCAATCGACACACAATTTTCCCAAATCCGTCGGTTTTTCCGACGGCCACGCCCCGGGTTTTCGTTGCGTGAAACCCGGCGCCAGTGTGACACAATCCGATCGCGTGCGCCAAAAACCCAGGGCAATTAGACGCAAAACTGTAAAATTCAGAAAACACGGCGGAAAAACGCGTTTCGGACCCTTGGTAAATGTGCCTCATTGTGTGTCCTCTTTACAACATGTTTTTCATCCATGCAACCTCAAACTGATGATACACATCTTACTCCATTCACATCCAGAGCTGCGTTCTCAGTCTGACCCTAGAATTCACCAGATATAAAAACTGAATCCACAGAAGGGGAGCATAAGGGATATGCAGCTTTGGAGGTGATTGTAGCACAACAGGCTGGGGATCTTGTCTCACCTGGATGGTGGTGTTGCCTCCCTCGAGCAGTGCGATGGCGAGGAGGATGCTCTCATGGAAGACGCGGTCACTGGTTGCATTCATGATGAGGTCAATCACCAAATCGGACGCCCCTTCTTTATCCAAGTGACACTGAACATCGGACAGGCTCATCTCTCCGCGGCTAAGGCTCACCGACCCTGCAGAGGCTACCGGAGGACCGGACATGAGAAGACCCAGGCAAAAACATAGCAAAAAGCCTCACCGCCTCCCTAATGACCACCTACCTCCACCTCCAGACTTGCCTCCACCTCCTGGGGTGCTCCCGTATCCGGTGAGACTCTCCCGTCTCCCACCATGTCGGATATTCCCGTAGTAACGATTCACCAGAATCACCCGGAGAGCTTCACCCTGATGGAAGAAGCAGCGGTCACCGGACCCGAAAGATGTGCAGGCACCAAAGACACCACCACAGATCTGGATAACGGCAGCCACCAGGCCACAAGGAGGGTCCACAGACAGGAAGACCACCAATGGCCATACTTACCCGCCTGATATCCTGCAGCTGCCGCAGAGGCTGGGCCTGGCCGGGGTCCAGAGACTGTGCAGAGATCAGATGTACAGAGGTAAGAGATGGGGAGACCCTACAGAAGATGCCCATGACACGGATTTGGGGGGGGCTCCAAGACCCCTACAATAGACGCCCATGACACCACGGATGAGAAGGGAGAGTCCCATGACACGTATGGAGTGTTGGAGATGCCCCAGACACGGATGGAGTGGGGAGGACCCTACAGGAGACCCCTGTGAAACAGATGGAATGCGTCCCCCCCCGCCAATAGGTCACGCCCATTACAGGATGGATATGGAGGTGACCTGGGAAATTCACCTGGAATCCAGTGCACTCAGCCTACACCCTCCGCCATGGCTGCAGCTTCACCCTCCGCACTGCCCTAGAAACCATAGGGACAAGATGTCCGCACTTTATACATCCATTGGTCCCTAATAATCCTGGAGACTGGTAATTAAGGAAGCACAAGCCATGGGAAGGTCTGGATACGAGAGATACAATTCTGCCTGATATTCCGCGGTTGTTACAATGTAAGGGGGGAGGGAGCAGTGACCCCATATCACCGCACACAGTCTCAAGTAATATCCACATTTGCCCAATAAGAGCGGAAGTGAAAACACATCTTATCATGAACTCTATAACTGAGCCCTCCGCGGAATCATCCGTCACTACATCCGGATCTCTGCACAGGAGGCTCCATGTCAGGTTTCAACAGGCCAAAAAAACTTTGGAAAGCCCCTCAATATATGGGAGGAGGAAGGAGAGCGGGGACCTGGAGACCGGAATGTGAGCGCTGATGCAAGGAGGTCATGACGTTCACCAGGGAAGAGGACGCGCATCCTCTGCGGGGACAAAGCAAAAATAAGAATCCGCTTTTTTTAGTATTACAAAGAATCGGGGCAATGATCAGCGCCTGTCCCAGGGTGGCCCCTTCACCTTTAGGAACATAAGGGGGGGGAATGACATCTTTTTTACCAAAGATTTAAATAAAGGGTTAAATAAAATTGATGACGGGAGGAGAGAGCTGAACAGCAGGTAAGGGGTTAACCTCCCACCCGCTGCAGATCAGTGATTCAGCAGGAAAGTCCCTTCCACAGAAGAGGGTGGGAAAGGAACATCTGGACCTCCGAGGGATCATCCGTGGGTAGAAGCAGCATCAGCGCCAAGCGAGGCTTCACCCGCCAGAACCAGGCTACTAGACTCTGCAAGTCTGCATGGGGCCAACTCAGTATAGACAAGGACCCAGCTTTCCCAGAACCCTGAATGTACACCACAGGGGGCTGCTCTGTTCATGGAAGGTCTAGACTCATTACGGATGCACCCCCTGGTGGTTACCAGCGCCCGCCTGCCCCTCGATTACCCGCTAACAGACGTGTTTATTGGCAATTAGCATTGAAGGTCACCGCAGACGATTCCAGGAAAAGCTGAGTTATGTAATCGGTACGTGTGCAGCAAAACAGCGCAGCGGAGGGAGAGGCCAAAATCTACTGCAGTCACCTCCAAAGCTGCACGTGGTCTAAAAACAATGCATTGTGGGGAAGTTCAGATCCCAAATTGAGATCATACAAAGGGTGCAGGAATCTGAATGCAGCTTTGGATGTGACTGGAGTACAAGCCTTGACATCTGAACGTCACATCTCAAGCTGCACAGATTCTGGCAGCATAAAATTATGGAGAATCTTCATGTAGCATCTCAATGTGGACGCAGCTTTGGATGTGACTGGAGTACAACACCTCCTAATAACTGACCAGACAATAGGCTCCTCTGCAGGAAACAATAGCTAATAATTACCGCAATCTAAGGATCACAAAACTAGGACAGGGACAGAATGTACAACTGCTGGGACAAAAGGAGCGGCCCGAATGTAAGGAACCAATAGAAGCGCAGAGGTACGAGGGATGCCGTGCTTCCCCGGGCATTAGTCATCTATGGCAAAAATATTAGCCAATGGCACGGGCCGCCCTGATAGGATGATATGGCCGCGGTCCAGCGACATTCCTCTCCCGGTGACTTTGTACCTTATTTTATACAGTCGGACATGAAGCAATGTTTACTAGGAGCCAGTGACATCAATGAGGCATAAAGTAACGAAGGAACAAACACCCGGCACGTGCGAGGAGACCGACCTTTCACCGACTCCACTATAGAAACCCAGAAACACGAAACTTGTCTGCAATAAAAAGGGAGCGCCGGCCCTTTAAGACGGACGCGCAATGTACAGAGGAAACCCCGGGAGGTCCGAGGCTCCGCAGCTAGAGAATCATTATTGGCTTTTCCTGAGCATTAGGAGACGTTACACATTAGGATCCTGGGTAATGCGTTACCATTTACAACCCACGGTCACCGCCGCGCCAAATACCGCCCCCGCCGGGGGGAGCGCGAACTCCGGCTAAACCTCATTAACCAGAGGGAAAACACAAAACGCACATTAATCCTGGGAAACCGGATGCAGGCGACGGGGAGATTATCGCCGCAAAACACAAACTTTACTGGAACCTCCATAAAGTTTAATCTCCCGTGAATGTCCCCCCCCAATAGCCCAAAGCCCCGGCCTATATTTATACACACCTGTCCTGACACTCCAATCCCCCCCCCCCCCCCCCATGGACGGCTAAAAACAGACAGTGCGAGATCTACACCCAACCCAATCACGTACTGCAGGAAGAATGACAGATCCAAATATCCTACAGGTCACAATGTACACCCCCTCCAGAACCAGAGGCCCAGAGACACCCAAGATCCCTCCCAAATACTGACTGAGGAGTGCAGAGGATTCACACATGTAAAGGGCAATCCCAGCCACTACTGATCATCACCGAATATGCTGCTATATACCTACTATAATACTGCCCCCTATGTACAGGAATATAACTACTATAACACTGCCCCCTATGTACAGGAATATAACTACTATAATACTGCCCCCTATGTACAAAGATATAACTACTATAATACTGCCCCCTGTGTACAAGAATATAACTACTATAATACTGCCCCCTATGTACAAGAATATAACTACTATAATACTGGCCACCCTATGTTACAGGAATATAACTAACTATAAATAACTGCCCCTATGTACAGGAATATAACTCCTATAATACTGCCCCCTATGTACAGGAACAAACTCCTATAATACCTGCCCCCTATGACAGGAATAACTCGTATATACTGCCCCCATGTACCGTAATATCTCTATAATACTGCCCCCTATGTACAGTAAATTAATCCTATAATACTGCCCCGAGTACAGGAATATAACTACTATAATACTGCCCCCTATTACAGGAATATAACTACTATAATACTGCCCCCAGTACAAGAATATAACTTCCTATAATACTGCCCACTATGTAACAGGATATAACTACTATAACTGCCCCTATGTACCGGAATATAACTACATAATACTGCCCCCTATGTACAGGAATATACTACTATAATACTGCCCTCTATTACAGAATACTACTATATACTGCCCCCTAGTACAGAATAAACTACTAAATACTGCCCCCTATGTACAGGAGATATAACTACTCATAAATACTGCCCCCTATGTACGGATAATAACTACTATAATACTATTACGGCCACCATGTCAAGAATATAACGAATAATCCTTGCCCCCTATGTACAAATATAACTACTATAATGCCGCCCTATGTACAGTATAACTACTATAATACTGTCTTCTATGTGTAATAGAAGCCAGTCCAGAGTGGATTGGGATGGCCTGTGAATTTCTGGAGCGTACCTATGATGAGCGAAGAAGGGGGTGGGGGCGCGCGTGGGGGTAGGTCATTCACAGCTAAGGAATGGTTGATGCCAAGGACAGGTCATTATCTGAAATTAAACTGCTTGTGCTCGGTGAATGTTTCGTCAGGTATCAGGATGGTCACAGGATGGAATTTTATTAAGTTACAGAAGGCCTGGAGGTGCTGACTGGTTACTATGGAATCTGACAGTTTGTCCATTGTTATAACCCTGATCCTCCACTAGGGGCGCCCTGATGACGTACACGATTGGCCACTGATCGCCATGGATTCATGGTGAAGAAGAGGGCCAAGATGCATAAATCTTTAAAGTTCCCTTATTAACTCCACCCGGTGCAATCTCCTCGTATCCAGGACAAAACATCTGAGTCCCGAAGACGAGGGAAGCCAGACATCACCCACCGAGTCAGGGACACCACAGTCACAGGACTCACAAATGAGGAATCACAGACGCGCCGGACCCCAAACCCCCTGCTTCAGTGTCTGAGGAGACGACCACCACATGGAGACATAATGGGGGCTGCTAAACGACCCCTTATAAAAAGGGGAAGAGAGGGGGCGGCCAGACACTGACAGCAAAGGGTTAAGTGATTTGATTACACCGATGACAATAAGGGCTTCATCCCATAAATGACATGTATTGACGGGGTCCGCAGCCGTACACGCGCAAACTGCTGCGGAAGCCCACCAGGGTCTCGCACATTGTATCTCACAGAGAGATGTGTCAATTACCAGCGGATGAGGAGCAGCTCGGTACAGGGTGACGGTGCCAGTTCTGGGGGTGCCGCGCAGCAGTTTAATTATGAGCTCACCTTTAAGCAAAATATAAAACAGTTGGGGAGGGGAGCACAGGACACATGTACACACTACAGACAAAACCAGGGACTGACAACAACCACATCCCCACGCACGGAGGGGCAATGGGGGCATAAAAGGAGGGAGACGAGCAAGCCAGCACCTCAGAAACTTTTCCAGCGCATCAATGGTTTATCAGCTGCTTAAGAGAGCAGAGCAGCGGTATTAGGCGCGCCACAGCCTTCCTCAGGTCCAGGCTGCGCACCTACAATCCCACTCTGCCCTTGAACACCCTGTCCAGAATCTACAGCGCCGCGTCCGGCTAACAGTAGTTATGAGGTATTGCAGCTCCCCCCAAGGCAGTAGTCTCAACAGTGTTTAAGATCCTGGACATCTCTCTACACCAGCAGAGCATGCTGGGACTTGTAGTTCAACCAGCTTTCCAATAAAAGAGAGACAAAACAGATGAGTACATTTCCAGACCGAAGGAGAGGAGATGAAGAGTAAAATGGTATAGAGGGTAGGAGGGGCGGATTAAGAGTAGATAAACCCATGGAAACGGCCCCGCATTCAGAAGCGAGAAGAGAAGAGATTGAAGGAAATGCCAATAAGTCGACGTCCCTCGCGCCCCCCCCCCCCCCCCCCCCCCCCCCGGTACACTAGGACCGGTCCCGCCCGTCAACAAGCAGCGCGCCCACTAGTGGAACAGCTCCGGACTGCACTGCAGATATTCCACCGTCCTCCATTGAACCGCGATCTGTTGCCATCATCCTCCTCAACGGATCTGCAGGACGTTAATACAAGCTTCTCCTGTTTTCTCTCCAGGAGCGGTTTGGTGTGACGGAATACCTGGGAGGGAAAACAAGATCCTGAAAGTCTACTAAAGTTCTGAACCTAAATCACAACATTTTTTCTCACCCAACGTGGATGGGATCCTGATCAGCAGGGTGTGACCCGCACTGACTGCACCAGTGTCCTATCCACCCTGGAAGAGCATGGGCAAATCGGATTGTTCATTCCCAGGATTGAGGACTTCTCTAATGCACCTGGGGGTCGTGTCCTCAAACTGTTTTGCTCTCGCATGAGCTTCTCCACACCCCCCCCTCCAATGTCTACTGTGGTATTTAACGAGAAGCCAGTCACACACTTTTGCATTAGAGGGGGGGTAATAGAACAGTCAATGGCAGAGCGCACAGAGCACAGCAGTGCGAGGACACGCCCCCAGTGCACTTAGTGGCAGCAGGACTGTGGAATATGGATTGTAGCTTCTCTAACATATAAACCAGGAGCAATACATGACACTGGCTGCGCTTTGTACTGGCTGCGGTTCCACAGATGAGGTTTTGGGATCGGGAATCCACTCACTTGCAGATTAACTGTCGCTCTCTCGCACTTTCTTCGCGTTTTCCGGGTCCGTATTTCTCTGGGAAGAAAAGAAGATCCGGGCCGGTGCAAACACCTTCTCACAAGGACAGAGAGCTCAATCCTGAAGCCAGCGGCCTCGGCAGCGCGATCCTCCAGGGATGAGACAGTGTCCTGGGAGGGGGAAGACATGCAGGTTACAACAACAGTCACCCGGTGACCCCAAATTCAGCTCACAAAGTCACGACTCCGCACTTTATTTCCAATTATAACATAATCATGATTTAAATGCACTTATGGAGAACGTAGTCAACATGTCCCGCCCCCAAGAATGAAAGGAAGTTTTATTACGAGCTCCAATTTCATCTTAGTTTTTACAGTCCTCACCCTGCAGCCGCTTCGATGATATTGCGGTACGTCCTGGACGCGGTCAGCACAGAGTCCGCAGGGCCCGCGTCTCGCAACAGCATGCGCCCGTTCATGGGCCGTTCTTTGCAAGAGATTTTATGGACTCGTTCGGAATGGGGAGAGGTTGTTTCACCTGACTGGATCCAGGTCCAGGGTGGGGGATGGACGACTGGCGCGGGGCTCTTGGCATGCGTAGTAGATGGAATTAACTCTGGTTAAAACTAGCAAAAACATAATAAAAACAAAAAGTAGACAGTTTTTATATCACAACATTCCGTAAGTTAAAGGCTCATCCTTCTCTACAGAACCGTAGACAGCCTGCGCGTCCCATCTTACCGACTCGGAGAGGCACCCGGATGCGAGTCTCTCCACCCGAGGGGCCTTGCCTGGGAGGGCATGAGCAGCTGCAGTGATAGACCCTGAAGACGGCCCTGGGGTAGCTGCCGAACACCGGCTTGCCGAGGTCGCGGGGACAGGGACCGACCACAATACTCATGTTCCCATTTCAATGGAGGCCTCAAAGACCCTGACACGCATGCTCATGTAATGAGCACCCACCAATCAGCGAATCCCCTCACGACATCAGCACCATGTGAACCCGCCACCCATTTAGCCTCTCATTTTGTCCACCATTGAACCTGCGGTGCAAAATCACCTTCAATTACATCAACAGCGCAAACAGTCTCCAGATCCCCTCCAAATAGCAGGAAATCCACCAATCAGCTGACACGTTACAGATTACTCAATCATACCCACATTGTACTCCATGCTCCCTTCACAGTTGAGGTTTGTTAATCAATTTCATAGACACAACCGCTACCTGTAGTCTGAAACACTCTACTGTACCAATGTATCAGCCAGGGAATGTATCTGTGTACGAAGGATCCCAATTGAGAACAGATCCCTACAGCGTCCTCCCAGGATGCATTGTCGGCGCCACACTCCTCTGTACGCTGCGTCGGTCGTGCTCTTGGTGCAGAGAAGGGGAGCTGCATGAAGAGGTGTTGACTATGTACGTGCTCACTCGTCTCGTACGTAGCGCTCCTCAGCAAACCAGTATCCGCGTCTCGCATGCACTGGTGTCTATTAGCAGACCTGCAGGGGGATAAGCCACATGGACCGGATATATTAATATTTCATATAATAGCAAACACTGTAGGACTCGTTTTACACACATATAGCATACAATTTACTGATAAATGCACACAGCACATACACACGTACTGTAACACAACTACATATGGACACAATCACAACTATATACAGCTATACACATCAAAAAACTGTAGAATTACCCCCCGCACATACATATTGCACAGGCAACCATTATATTATACAAGACTATAAGATTACACACAGCAGTAGCACACAGACAACATAACTAAAGAAGACACATAACACAACATATACCATATGAACTACTATTATCACTTAAACATATACACATCATATCGGCTCTACACATGCGTACCTTCAATTCACCGCAGAAGTTCTCAACATGCTTCACATGTGATTACTGTGTAAATCTCCTCATTTCCAGCTTCTGTATCCAGTAGCAGTATAGAGTGGAGAATTATGTAGGCATCCTTCACACCCTGACAGGCCTATAATCAGCTTTTTAGATTTAACAAAGTGTGATGACGGGATCTCCGACTCCTAAATAGTATGGAACAAGCATGTTCAGAAGGTCTGGGATGTAATCATATGCTGTGGATATCAGAAATCTTTAAACTACCTGGGGCTCCTCGCCCTTAAGAGGAAAAATCGCCCATCAATAAATCCAGCGAGGACATTACTCGAGCGCGGCCTGGGACTGTGGTTTCTATTCGGTTCTCCATGGCCTCCTTTCTAAAATTAACATGCTCTGCTAATGAAGTCACATCCGTGCAGATGGATTGATTAGCTGAAGGCAGAGAGTGGGATTAGTGGACGACGCCTTTAAGATACCTCGGTGATGGCAGTCCTCATGGTGACCACTCTGACATGTCGTCCAGGCACAGGGAGTTGGTCACTTTATCTCGGTGTAGACGTTCTTCTTTGCCCTCTTTGTCACACTGTCCAGGAGGCTCTCACCATGGTGATTGATGTTCATCAGGTGTTCTTGTTCTCTCCATCCGGCGTCGCGCTCCGGCGTCAGCACTTTCACCAGTCGTCTGGTACTAGGCTGCTGTCATTGTAGAAGACCAGACGGGCCTTCCTGATAGCCGGAGTTCACCAGCTCAGGGGACAAGAGACGATGGAGTCTGAGTGTCATGCGACGAGGCCCCAGGGGCGAGGCCTAGCCTCAAGTCTGCCGAGTCCTCACCTCCCGCATCACGATGTCCGTGGCACTTCTTGATGAAATCGTCCCTCGCCTTCACGATCGTCTGCGCCGGGAACTTTATGTACTGGGAACCTGGTCTGAGGCCGCTTGGGTCTCTATGGCAGTGGGTGAAGGTGCTGGACCAAACTCGCTCATTGATCGCACGGCACAGCTGGAATTATTCATGAAGATGTGCTGCATGGTTATCCCTCCAAATCCTTGCAACACGGGGTAGACGTGAGAAGGAGATACCCCTTCATCTCAGATATAGTAGCTCAGGCAGGCCCAATTCCCTTCTATTAGGAGGAGAACACACTCCCTAAACACTAGATGAGGAGACCCCATCATATCATAGCTATCCAGTACCAGCAAGACCCAAGACCCTTCTAAATGAACCTGGAGGTTGCACATCCCGGACCAGCAGATGAGTGAGACCCCATCATACAGACGAATAGCATTACCAGCCAGGATCCAAGACCCCTCTAATGACATGGAGGGGCACATCCCTGACCATCGATAGGATAACCCCTCCATCATATCAGAGGCTATCACTTAACCCAGCCAGGACGCCCAAGACCCCTCTAATGACATTGAGGCAAGCATCCCTAACCACTAGATGAGGGAGATCGTCCCCATCATACAGAGCTACACAGTACATGCCAGGACCCAGACTCCGCTCTCAATGACATGGAGGGTCACCTCCCTGACTCGCAGAAGAGGTCTCGTCTCCAAAGCACTATATACATCAAATCATCACTTTCTAATGGATGTTGGTATGAATTCACAATTTTCAGAGCTCGGCTTTATGCATCAGCGATGAACAACCCCCTATCCCAGTTCCCACTTATCTGGCAATAACGCCTGTGTATAGCGAAAGTGTAATATCCAGTTTGGACGATGCTCTGTGAGGGGCCGAACTATCAGAGGGCATTCTGGGCAGGCGGCTTTTCCTGTATCCCCCCCCCCCCCCGGCTCGCAGAGCATTGTCTGACTGAATACACGCATGTACAGCTACAAGCTGCCCGAGTTAATAATAGTGGCAAGGCGACATGCTCACTGCTCAATCTTAGTCAAGCCTGTGTAGCTCACAGAGTATTGTCTGGACGGGATCTATTGTCTCCTAAGGCAGACCACTGTGTCGGCAGTTTGTTACAATGATCAGTCTAGGCTTGATACTATGGGCTCAGGAATATAACTACTATAATACTGCCCCCTATGTACAGGAATATAACTACTATAATACTGCCCCCTATGTACAAGAATATAACTACTATAATACTGCCCCCTATGTACAGGAATATAACTACTATAATACTGCCCCCTATGTGTAAGTAGAAGTCTCGGAGTGGACTGGGATTGCTCTGTGAATTTCTGGAGTGCACAGATGATGAGCGATAGATGGGGGGAATGGTCGATGCCAGGGACCAGGTTGCATTATCTGAAATTAAACTGCTTGAGCTCGGTGAATGTTTCGTCAGGTATCAGGATGGAATTGTATTAGGTTACAGGCGGCCTGGTTACTATGGAATCTGACAATTAGTCCATTGTAGTAACCCTGATCCTCCACTAGGGGCGCCCTCCTGACTGTACAGGTGACCACTGATCGCCTGGATTCTATGGTGACTGAAGAGGGACAAGATGCAGAGGAATCTTAAAGTTTCTCCTTAATTAACTCCACCCGGTGCAATCTCCTCGTATCCAAGACAAACATCTGAGTCACCGAAAGACGAGGAGCCAGACATCACCCACCGGGGTCAGGGACACCCAGTCACAGACTACAATGGATGAATCAGAGCGCTGACCCCCACCCCCTGCTTCAGTGTCTGAGGAGATATAATGGGGGCTGCTAAATGACCCCTTAAAGGGGAAGAGGGGGCGTGTGCTGTGACCAACGCCCCATGGGGGCGGCCAGACACTGACAGCAAAGGGTTAAGTGATTGGATTATATCCAGATGGACACATAGGGGCTCATCCCAGTGAATGACATGTCATGTGACAGGGGTCCGCAGCGTACAGCGCAATACATGCTGCAGCCCACCAGGGGTCTCGCTACATTGTATCCATCCAGAGAGACGTGATACAATGTGACAGCGGATGGGAGCGGCTGTACAGGTGGGCGGGGCCATCCACGGTCTAGGGGTCCGCGCAGCAGTTTAATTTGAGCTCATTCCTTTAACAAAAATATAAAATTGGGGAGGGGGCACAGGATGTCCTGACAACACGTCACATAGTACAGACAACACGGGACTGACAACAACCACATCCCCCGCAGGAGGGGCAATGGGGGGCATAAAGGAGGGAGACGAGCAAGAACCTCAGAACTTTCCAGCGCATCAATGGTTATCAGCTGCAAGAGAGCAAAGAGCAGGGTATTAGGCCGCCACACGTCCTCAGGTCCAGGCTGCCGCACTACAAGTCCCAGCATGCCCTGCAACACCCTGTCCAGATCTACACCGCCGCTCCTGGCTACAGGTTGTATGAGGTATTGCAGCTCTGCCCAAAGGACAGGGAGCATCAAGCTTTACAGATCCTGGACATCTCCTTTAACACCAGCAGAGCATGCTGGGACTTGTAGTTCACCAGCTTTTCCAATAACATAAGAGACAAACAGATGAGACAATTTCAGCAGCAAGAAGATTTACAACCCATGGAAACGCGTCACCGATTCATCAGGAGAGAAGAGATTGAAGGAAACTTCCAATAAGTCGCGGCCCCCCCCCCCCCCCCCCCGTTACACTAGGACCGGCCGCCCGTCACACAGAGCAGCGCCGCCACCTAGTGGACAGCTCTGGGACTGCACTGCAGATACTCCCACCTTGTCTCCATAGCCGCGATCTTTTGCCATCATCTCCCTCAACGTCTGCAGGACTTTAATACAAAGCTTCTCCTCGTTTTCTTCCAGGAGCTGTTTGGTGTGACGGATTAACCTGGGAGGAAAAATAAAGTCTGATGTCTTACTAAACTTCTGAAACCTAAATCACAACTTCTCACCCAAAGTGGATGGAACCTATCAGCAGGGACCGCTACAGACTGCAGCCAGTGTCCTGTCATCCCTGGAGAGATGGGTAATCGGACCGTTGGATTGTTCTTCCAGGATTGTGGCTTCTCCAAGTGCACTGGGGGAGGGGTGTCTTCACACTGCTGTGCTCTGTGCTCTCTGCATTGAGCTTCTCCACAGCCCCTCCCCTCCAAGTGTCTTCTGTGGTATTAAAGCCTACACCAGGGTCTATGTAACAGTTCAATGCAGAGTGCACAGAGCAAAGCAGTGTGAGGACACGCCCCCAGTGCACTTTGAGAAGCTACAATCCATATTTCATAGCCCTGCTGCTACGAACATATAAACCAGTGACAATACATAACACTGGCTGCGGTTCCACAGATGAGGTTTTGGTCCTGAGGAATCCACTCACTTGCAGATGAACTGTCCGCTCTCGCACTTCTTCCGGGCGTCCGTATTCTCTGGGAAGAGAAGCTCCGGCCGGTGCAAAACATCCACAAGGACAGAGAGCTCAGCCTGAACCAGGGGCCGCAGCCGATCCTCCAGGGAGGAGACGATGTCCTGGGAGGGGGAAGACATTGCAGGTTACACAAAGTCACAGGTGACCCCAAAGTTCAGCACAAAGTCACGACTCCGCACTTTATTCCAAATTTAACATAAAATCATTTATTAAACGCACTAATGGAAGTAGTCACAGTCCCGCCCCCAAAGAATTAAAGGAAGTTTTACTGAGCTCCAATTAGATCTTAGTTTCTTTAAACTTTTCATCTCCCTCCTTTCTAAATACAGGGAATGTTTCTTTAAGAAGGTTTTAAAGGGATCACAGATAACATGTCACAGGGGGCAGGAATGTCACCCCTCACCTGCAGCCGCTCGATGATATTGCGGTAGTCCCTGGACGCGGTCAGCACAGAGTCCCTCCGGGCCGCGTTCCGCACAGACATCCGCCAGTTCATGGCCGTCTTCTGCACAATGTTATGGCTCTTCAGGAACAGGTTGTTCACCTGACTGTCCAGGTCTACGGGGATGGCGATGGCGCGGCTCTTGGCTGCGGAGAGGAAGGAGTTAACTGTTGTTACAAACTTACAAAAACATAAATAAAACAAAAAGTAACAGTTTTGTAATCACAACATTCCGTAAAGAGGCTCATCCCTTCTCTACAGAACCCGAGACCCCCGCGGCCCCTCTTACCGACATCGGAGAGCACCCGGATGCAGCTCTCCACCGAGGCCTTCTGGGAGGGCATGAGCCAGCTGCAGTGATAGACCCTGAAGACGGCCTGGAGGAGCTGCACGAACACCGGCTGCCGAGTCTGCGGGGACAGGGACCACACAATAACCATTGCCCATCAATGGAGGCTACAAGACCCCTGCACCAGTGCTCTGTAATAGCACCACCAGCAGCGAGCCCCTCCACAACGCACCATGTGACCCGCCACCCATTTACCTCCTTCATTTTGTCCAGCATTGAACCCTGCGGCAAAAACACCTCAATTACACAACAGCGAAAAACATCTCCAGATCCCCTCCAATAGCAGGTAACAACCAATCAGATGACACGTTACAGATTATTATCTATACCACATTGTACTCCATGCTCCTCACAGCTGAGGGTTTGTTACAAGTTGCATAGACAACCCTACGTGAGCTGAACACCTCTGTAACAATGTATCAGCGCAGGGAATGTATCTGTGTCCAGCGAGAATCCAATTGTAACAATCCCTCAGCGTCCTCCCAGGATGCATTGCGGCCCCCCCTGTACCTGCAGCGTCGTGCTCTGGTCAGAGAAGGGGGAGCTGAAGAAGGTGTTGACTATGCTCATCACGGTCTCCGTCACGTAGCGCTCCAGCACCAGGTCCGCGTGCTTCCGGTCACTGGTGCTATTACAGACCTGCAGGGGGAGCCACATGTGACCGGATATATTATATATTTCATAAATAGACAAACACTGTAGAGACGTTACACACACACATATACATATTATACGTGATATAAGATGCACACAGCACATACATCACGTACATATTATGATACACACAACATACATAGACACACATCACATACATTACAGTATACACGTCATATAGAATCTACACACCGCACCTACATCACATACATATTGCACAAACCATTCATATTATACATGATATACACATCACATACATTACACTCTACACATCATATAGGATCTACACCAGCGCTCACCCTGCAGATGTCCACCAGGAAGTTCTCAAACAGCTTCCACATGTGATTACTGGTGTAAATCTCCTTCATTTCCACTTCTGTATCCACGTAGCAGTGATTGAGGAAGTTTATGTAGGCGATCTTCACCTGACAAGGAATAAATAAATAATTTTTTAGATTTAAAAAGGTGATGACCGAAGTCTCCGATCCTCCTAAATGATGGAACAGCAGGTTGAGAAAGGTCTCCAGACCCTCCACTCACTGCCGCTGGGGGAAATCATTGAGCTGTGGATACAGGAAAATCTATTAAACTGGGGCCCCCGCCCCTTTAAGAGGGAATCTCCATATCAAAATCCATCCTGAGGGACATTACTCCAGGCACCGGGACTGTGGTTTCTTATATACGTTATCCATGGCCTCCTTTCTAAAATGAACAGGCTGTTACACTGTGCAGGAGCACTTCCTCCATCCCAGTTTGTGAGATTACATCAGGCTGGGGGTGGGGAGACCATGTAACAGCCTGTGAAGCTAGAAGGGGATCTAGTAACATCTCATGAGCCCTTCTGGCTCATTAGCATAATTATAAAATATTGGGAGGCCATAGATGTATACAAGAAGATTCCCACAGTCATGGTGCCTAGATCTTTAATTTAGTGTCCCTGGTTTATCATGATGGTACATGTTCTTTTAGCATATTTTGTATATCCCATCGGTCAGGTGTCATGATGTACTCTCCCGTTCTCCATTGGAAGTACAGGGAATGTCCGGCTCTGCTCAGGATGTAACATCCACAGATGGATTTATTAGCTGAAGGCAGAATGAGGAGTGGGATTAGGTGGAGCGCCCCTTTAAGGTACCTCGGGGATGCAGTCCTCATGGGTGACCACTCTGACAATGTCGTCCAGGGGCAGCAGTGAGTTGCACTTGATCTCGGTGTAGACGTTCTTGCCCTCGGTGCACACGGCCAGGAGCTCCACCAGGTGGATGTGATACATCAGGGGGCTGTTCTCATCCATCCGCTCCCGCTCCGAGCGCATCATCTGCACCAGAGTCTGGAACGAGGCGCGGTCATTGTAGAAGACCAGGACGTCCTCGCCGGAGTTCACCAGCTGCAGGGGAAGAGACGATGGAGTCTGAGTGTCAGCGGATGAAGCCCGGAGCAGGTGACGTCTGCCGAGCCTCACCTCCGCCATCACGATGTCCTGGCACTTCTTGATGAATCGTCCCTCCGCCTTCACGATCGTCTGCAGGAACTTGATGTACTGAACGCTGCGCCCGTGCGTCTCGATGCAGTGGGCGAAGTGCTGGACCACGCGCTCATTGATCTCACTGCACAGCTGGAAGTTGTTCATGAAGATGTGCTGCATGGTGATCGCCTCCAGGATCTGCAACACCGGGGGGGAAACGTGAGAAGAGAGACCCCCTTCATACAGAGATAGAGAGATCAGGCAGGACCCAAGACCCCTCTAGGAGCAGGACACATCCCTGACCAGCAGAAGAGGAGACCCCCGTCATACAGAGGTACACAGTAACCAGCAAGGACCCAAGACCCCACTAATGACATGGAGGGCACATCCCTGACCAGCAGAAGAGGAGACCCCCGTCATACAGAGGTACACAGTAACCAGCAAGGACCCAAGACCCCACTAATGACAAGGACACATCCCTGACCAGCAGAAGAGGAGACCCCCATCATACAGAGGTACACAGTAACCAGCCAGGACCCAAGACCCCACTAATGAGGAGGAGGACACATCCCTGACCAGCAGAAGAGGAGACCCCCATCATACAGAGCTACACAGTAACCAGCCAGGACCCAAGACCCCTCTAATGACATGGAGGGCACATCCCTGACCAGCAGAAGAGGAGACCCCCATCATGAAGATCTACATAGTAACCACTCTAGGACCAGTACCAGCTTAAACAGACCCTTTAAGTGAACCTGGAGGTTGCATCATCCCTGACCAGCATGATGAGTAGACCCCATCATACATAGTAGCTTAACCAGCTCAGACTCCAGACCCCGACTCTAATGACATGGAGGGCACATCCCTGACTCACGATAGGAGACTCCCTCATAGTCAGAGGCTACTCACTAACCCAGCAGGACCCCAAGACCCTGTCTAATGGACATGACAGCATCCTACCAGCAGATGAGGAGACGGCCCACATCATACAGAGCTACACAGTAACCAGCAGCCAGGACCCAAGCCCCTCTAATGACATGAGGGCACCATCCCTGACTCACCAGAAGAGACCCTCATCATACAGAGCTATATCATCATGTAGACCACCAGGACGTCCATGAACCCTCTCAGACATCGGAGGCCTACTCCCTGACGCAGCATAAAGTGAGATCCTCTCATCATACAGAGCTACACAGTAACCAGCCAGGACCCAAGACCCCTCTAATGACATTGAGGGCACATCCCTAACCACTAGATGAGGAGACCCCCATCATACAGAGCTACACAGTAAACAGCCAGGACCCAAGACCCCTCTAATGACATGGAGGGCACATCCCTGACCAGCAGATGAGGAGACCCCCCCCTAGTGGTGGTGTATAATGTGTATGTCGAGATTCATGCGGCTTCTCACCTTCCACCAAAGATTCCTTCTGCCTGTTCCTCTATGTGTTCAAAATCCAGAGCCCCTGATAAAGTACAATATATGTAATAATGGAAACCACTCTAGAATCCCGGACTCTTGGATATATAATGGGGGCGGCTCCTCTGTACCTGGCACCATGGTGGTGGCATCGGCCCCGTCTGCGCTCTGGGCATTGCTCTCATCAAATTCGCTCTTGAAGATGCAGAGGAGGCAGGAGATGCGGTAATCCAGGCGGACATTGAGTATGAACTGAATGAGAAGAGGGGACAGTCAGGAAGAGGCCATAGATGTGCCCCCACCACGACCATGACCATGACCACCCCCAAGCTCGTGGCTTGTACCTGGAGGATCTCAATGATCTTCAGCTTGGTGTCCATGACCAGGATGTCCTCCTTCTCCGGCTCGCGTTGGGGTTTGATGGCTCCTTCAGGTGCAGCCAGAGGCGCCATTGGAAGGAAGCCGCCACCACGTAGCACCACCTGCGTCATCAGCTCGCCAACACCATGGATAGAGCGCATCACATTACTGCCCCCTGCAGGCAACAACTACATTGAGGGCATCTACTATGGGTTACAATTCAAGTCTAGAGGCCACCCAAGGCAGTGAGGTCACCATGATAAGAGCCCCCTCCCCCCAGGAGTGCCCCGTCCGCCCCTCGGGTACCTTGCTTCTCATCCCCCTTGCCCATCTTGTTAGACGGGAAGTTGGAGGTCAGGTGCACGCAGTCCAGGATCGCTAGAAGGATCTTCGTCAGTCGGAGAAGGTCGCTGAAGTTGTAGAAGCCGAAGTAGATGAGATTTCGTGCCAGGTTCACCACCTGAAGAGATGAGTGGATGGAGCGACGTCACTTAGATACAAAACCCAAGAGGAGGAGCTGCAGAACATCGCGTCACCTCAAAGGTCAACTTGTTCTTCTCCTTATCCGAGAAGGGAAACCGCTGCCCCACCACATCCCGCAGATATTCTTCTACAAACTCCATGGTCTGGGCAAAGCGCTCCTTGATGTCATCCCTGGAGGTGCCGCTGCTGTCATAGCTGGGGGCAAGAACAGGGGGTCAGGGGTCACTGGGCAAATAGTGGAGATGGGATCAAATCAAGGACCATCATGGAAGGACCATGCAGTCTGCTTGTGAGGACATGAGAGCAGAGCACAGCAGTGTGAGGACACGCCCCCAGTGCATATAAAGAAAGCTACAATCCTGGAATATAAATCCACACATCACAGTTCTGCAGCTACTAAAATACAGTAGGTCTGATTACACAGATGGTCCTGCTCCTTAGATTTCCGCATCCACATAACCTGCAAGGCCTTTATTTAACCCTTTCCTGTCCAGCGATCACTTACTCATCAATGGCGATCTCAGATGGGATCTCTGACCACAGCCGGGCGTACTTGACGGGTGTGACTTGCTCCTGCGGGTCACGGTCCACGTGCATGTGGAGCATCAGGCGAGAGAAGGAGGCCCGCAGGTCGTAGGGCAGGTTCTCATCCGCCATGCAGTGCAGTATGAGGTCCACGTCCAGCTGCCCGGAGATCTCATTGATGGCCAGATACTGGCGGTCCAGGCACATCCGGGCAAACAGGTTGAGCTGGTACCTGCAGGGGCAGAGGGCAGTGGGTGAGGCACAGCTGGTGGACGCCTTCCAGGAGGGTGCAATGTGGGCACCAGGGTCTCACCTGTAGTAACTGAGCACGTCCTGGTCTTCCTTCTGCCCCTCCTTGGCATCCTGCGCCAGCTCCCTGATGCTCTTACTACGAGTCTCCTTATTGCTGTCCCTCCAGAAGAGCCAAACCTCCTCCTCATCCTCCCCGGCCTCCAAGGGGTTGTCTCCTCCGCTGAGACCCTCAAACTCAAAACGAGACAGTACGAGCCTATAGAGGAGATACAAGGGGAGGTCATGGACAGAGCAGAGGTCCTGGGGTCACAGATGGCCATGCGGTACCTGGTGGTCTTCATCTACATCACTGGCCTCACCAGTCTTCTGCTGTATCTGCACCCAGCACTGATGAGGCCAGTGATCGGGTGTACGAGACATCACTACAGCTCAGTAAGCAGAGACCCCCGCCGGCCCCCATAAGGAAAACAGACATTGTCCTTGGGTAAGGGGACCAATCCCTTTAAACATAAGGTGGACTTCCCCTCACTTGGTCTCGATGAGGATGTCAGCGTTGGCTGGGTTCAGAACCGCCTTACAGATCAGCTCCTGGGTCACCGGGATGGATTTATTCATGGAGACGCAGAGATCCGACAGATAATCCAGGAACCTACAGACGAGCAGAACCGGAGGACAATGTATGAGGTGGAGGGTCCCCGGGGCACCCCAAAAGCCTCCCCCAGCCCCCCAGCAATGGCCTCACCTGGGCTCCCGGTTCTTCCTCACCAGACTGACGAAGGTGTCGATCTCTGCGGCTGTGATGTGCTTCTCCAGCAGCTTCCGGTTATTGTGCAGCAGCGCCGTGATCGTGTCTTCTGCCAGGACGTCGTAGCCAATCTGCTTCTGCATGAAGCCAAACTGCTTGGCAATGTATTCCTGCGGAGACCGTACAAGCCGGGGGTCACAGGTTACAGCTGCATCTTCCTGATACACAGCTCCAAAACCTCTGCACACAGCTCAAGATACAGGATACAAGACCTTCTCCAGCAGCCACCACTAGGGGGAGCTCCTTGCAATACATTACACTAAATAGCAGAATAGTGAGGAGCTCCCCCTAGTGGTGGTGTATAATCTGTATAATCTGTGGACAGGATTATTTGGCACTACACATTATTGTACCTGATTTTTGCGGTAGTCTTGCTGTGAGTGGCGCAGCACCCGGTAGCAGAGACGGCAGATGTGCCTGAAGGGTGCGTGCCGCTGATCTCCGAGCTCCTCCAGCCGCAGCATTGGGCCGTCTCCGCTGTCAGTGAATGGCGCCTGCAGCAGCTTGAAGATCTTTGAAGGGAGAAACACGTTACCCCCCTGGAGCACCCGGGTGCGGAGGTGACAGGCTGCACCCAGTACATGGAGGACCCACTCACCTGCTTCAGGATATTCTGCTCCCGCATCAGTTTTTGGCGCTCGCGGTTGGGTTTGTTCACCAGAACCTCTAGGACGTCTTGGCCGGAATTGACCCCCGCGGTGACAAAGTAGACAAGCTCCTCCAGCAGTTTGGTCACCGCCCTGCGAGACGGAGGATCAGGAGATACTTTGTGTCAGTGTCCTGCTACATATACTGGATCTTATACTCTAGTCACATCCAAAGCCGCCTCCAACTGAGGATAAAACACATGACCTTCCAGCCAAACTCCCACAATGCACTGCAGCAGAATTGTGAAAGCCGCTCTGGATGTTGGATAAACGGATCTGACATGATACAATTTACATCCTATAATACGAAGAAACAAGGTACAAAACATTGAACCCTTTGGATAGACAAGGGGAGGACTTGTCCCCCAGCGAAACTCACACTATCACCAATAGAGCGCAGCTTATAGAACGGCTGAATGTAAAACCAGGAGCCTTCATTTCCAGCTTCATCCAACGTCACTCGCATCGCGTTCTTCTCCAGGAGCGCAGGGAGGCGCTTATTCACCGTCAGGTACTTGTTACTCTTTAAATGGAGCAACTAAGGAAAAAGACAGAATAGTGAGTGCAGCTCTGGTAATGAAGTTGGCCACGCTTACAAGGAATAAAAGTATTCACCCAAAATGAAACGTCTGTGCCAGGGATTTGTAATGTTATCACCTCCTGGATCAGAAGTGCTGGCTGTACAGTGAGATGTTTGATAATGAGAAAGGTGCGGGGGTCCGTGTAATCTAAAACCACTGATAACAGGAACATGAGCTGATATCCTGGGAACGTCAGAAAAATTAAGATTTCGAAAGCTGAATGATCATTAATGTCAGTGTCTAATGCTGACGGGAAACATAACATAGCAGAATAGTGAGTGCAGCTCTGGGGTATAATACAGGATGTAACTCAGGATCAGTACAGGATAAGTAATGTCATGTATGTACATAGTGACTCACCAGCAGCAGAATAGTGAGTGCAGCTCTGGAGTAGAATAGCGGATGTAACTCAGGATCAGTACAGGATATAGTAATGTCATGTATTGACACAGTGACTGTACCAGCAGCCGAATAGTGAGTGCAGCTCTGGAGTATAAACAGGATGTAACTCAGGATCAGTACAGGACTAAGTAATGTCCTTATGTACACAGTGACTGCACCGCCAGGAGATAGTGAGTGCAGCTATGGGGTATAATACAGGATGTAACTAGGATCAGTAACAGGATAAGTAATGCATGTATGTACACGTGAGGCACCAGCAGCAGAATAGTGAGTGCAGCTCTGAGTATAATACAGGATGTAACTCAGGATCAGTTACAGGAATAAGTAATGTTCATGTATGTACAGTGACTGCAACACCGCGAGAATAGTGAGTGCAGCTCTGGGGTATAATACAGGATGTAACTCAGGATCAGTACAGGATAAGGAATGGTCATGTATGTACAGTGACTGCACCGCAGCAGAATAGTGAGTGCAGCTCTGGAGTATAATACGGATGTAATCAGGATCAGTACAGGATAAGTAAACTATGTAGGTACACAGTGGACTGCACCAGCAGCAGAATAGTGGGGGTCATTACTAAGGGCCCGAATCGCGTTTTCCCGAGTGTACCCGAATATGATTCGATTGCGCCGATATGATGCACGGTGGGCAAAGAGGAGGGGGGAGTGGGGGGGGGAGGATGGGTGCCCTGGTGAGGTGTGTGTGTCATGTGGGGGGCGGCATTGTTGGATTGGGTGTGGAGGTGGGGGGGGGTGTGGGGGGGGATTGGGGGGTGGGGGGGGGGGTGTTTTTTTTTCTCTTTTTTCTGTTTTTTTTTTTGTGTTTATCCGATCGCCAGGCATGCGCCGCGACGGAAATAGGGGGGCGTTGGCACGACGAAAAACCCGACGTATTCGGAAAAATCCGACCATTTAAAATCCGAAAAGTCGCTTGGTGACGCTACCATGTCACCTGGTACGAGGGTGGTGATTACGGCGCGTGGAGATGAATTTCAGCGCAGCAGCGGCCACTGGGGCGGAGGAGTTTGACTGCCTTCCATGATTATCCAGGCGGGATACCCTGAATCCAGAGCAGAGAACGCGCCGCTGGATCGCGGAATGGGCGGGGTAAGATAAATTGGCCCCGAGTGGAGTGCAGCTCTGGGAATCAGAGTAATGGATCAGTACGGGTAGTCAAGACATGATGAACAGCAACGTGGTCTAGCGGTATTAATCAGGAGACAGGCAGTAAAGTAATGTCAGGTATGTACACAGTGACTGCACCAGCAGCAGAATAGTGAGTGCAGCTCTCATGGGGTATAATACAGGATGAACTCAGGATCAGTAAGGATAGTAATGTCTAGTATGTACACAGGAATGCACCAGCAGCAGAATAGTGAGTGCAGCTTCGGGGTATAATACAGGATGTTGTAACTCAGGATCAGTACAGGATACAGTAGATGTCGGTTATGTTACACAGTCGAACGCACCAGCAGTCAGAATAGTAGTGCAGCTCTGGAGTATAATACAGAGGTAACTCAGGATCAGTACAGGATAAGTAATGTCATGTATGTACACAGTGACTGCACCAGCAGCAGAATAGTGAGTGCAGCTCTGGGGTATAATACAGGATGTAACTCAGGATCAGTACAGGATAAGTAATGTCATGTATGTACAGTGACTGCACCAGCAGCAGAATAGTGAGTGCAGTTCTGGGGTATAATACAGGATAAGTAATGTCATGTACAGGGACACCAGCGGCAGAGTAGTGAGTAGTGAGGCCGGGCAGTATGTGATCCCCTTCTTCCTCCATAGTAGGGGCAGGGTCAGTGGGATCTATGTGATATTCTAATACTGCAGATTATTACTGGCAGGAGATGCAATAAACAGCGGAGACCTCCCTTACAAGTGGAAAAATGAAAAATCCAGGCAAAATGCGAACGTCCTTCCCTGACTTTTCATGTGATGCCAGAAGTATGTCAGTTATGTAAACACGTCCTGCGCACAATAGTCGTAGCGGATCCTCCCCGGGTGCAGAGATCTCCACAGGTCAGAGGCTCGCACATAGGATCACACTTATCTGCCATCCTGAGCGAGCACAAACACCACCCCGGCCAAATGTAACAGGCACTTACACCGCGGGGCCTCCTACCCAATGCTACACACTGCGGGGCCTCCTACCCAATGCTACACACTGCGGGGCCTCCTACCCAATGCTACACACTGCGGGGCCTCCTACCCAATGCTACACACTGCGATGTTACATCCATGTCCCTTACTCCTCGCTCTCTATATGTTACATCCGTGGAGCTTTGTTCCCATCTCCATCAGATGTAATTATCTCTTAATCCCTGTCGGTTTCGCTCTTGGATGTGAAGATGCTAATAAGAAGAACATCTAATCCAGCACAAGATGTGAGGGTGGTCTCTGTGCCAGCGGCCCCTTCGCAGGTTCTAATCCCCAGAGCGAGCGGGTCCTGAGAGCGCACTCCATGTATCTGTATAGAAAACCATCACATACTTATATAGATTATATTCAGATATTTCTTAGTTACATCTGTTCCTGGGAAAGCTGGATGAAGCCATAGAACAAGGCTTTTTACAAAAACAGCGCCACACAGAACCAAGGGCTGGGTCTGGTACTGCAGCTCGACAACATGGACGTGGATGAGACTTGTCTAATATTAGAAGGAAGCTCCCCT
The DNA here is from genome assembly GCA_019512145.1 of Engystomops pustulosus. NCBI lineage: Eukaryota > Metazoa > Chordata > Amphibia > Anura > Leptodactylidae > Engystomops > Engystomops pustulosus. Next base: position 45,878 of record WNYA01001067.1, read on the forward strand.
GATGTAGCAGAGCTGAGATTGTCCAGTGTGATATCCCCATTGTGCTGCGGGCATGAGCTGTGCGGCAGGACGTACTCCACTCCCCTACATTTGTCTGCCCCCTCCCTCCTTGCCTGTGGCACATATGTTACCCCTTCTGCTCCAACGCTTATACTGCTCTTTACATAAGAGACATGATTTCTATACTGAGCGCCCGGGCATCACTCAGCCCCTACTACACGTCCTACATCACGAGGCATCAGCGGCGATCTGGGATTTCACGGCTCACTGTGCACCTTACATGTTATAGGACTGACAGCTGTGATTACAGGGGGAAATGGAGTCTGCAGGGTCTAGGCTTTAATGGGCTATCCCTTTAAGACTCTTACATGAAAAGTCACCTGTCACTTAACATTATGTGTCTAAGAGAAAAAGAAAAGATGAAATTGTCATGTATGTATACAGTGATTACACCAGAAGAATAGTGAGCGCAGCTCCGGAGTATAATACAGGATGTAACTCAGGATCAGTACAGGATAAGTAATGTCATGTATGTACACAGGTGACTGCACCAGCACAAGAATAGTGAGTACAGCTCTGGGTATAATACAGGATTGTCTCAGGATCATTACAGGATAGTATGTGTGGTGGTCATGTATGTACACAGTGACTGCACCACCAGCAGAAATAGTGAGTGCCTGAGCTCTGGAGTATAATACGGATGTACTCAGGATCAGTCAGGATAGAAGTAATGTTCATGTAATGTACACAGTGATGCACCACAGCAGAAAGTGAGTGCAGCTCTGGGTACTCATACAGCTGTACACCTCATGGATCAATTATGGCAAGGGGGAGGAAGAGTAAGGAGATGTCCCGTTCTCAGTTACTGAAGGCCAATTCCCTGTATGTACACAGTGGGCTGCAACCAGCAGCAGAATAGTGCTTGCAGATGAGAAGACTCTGGGTTAATACAGGATGTAACTCCGGTTCATGTAAGGATAAGTAATGTCATGTATTGTACACCTGACTGGCACCACCACAGGATATTGAGTGGGCAGCTCTGGGTATCCATACATATTTAACCAGGATAGTATAGGAGAAGTTGTCATGTATGTACACAGTGACTGCAAACCAGCAGCAAATAGTGAGTGCAGGCTCTGGGGTATAACCCGGATGTACACTCGGATAGTCCCCGGCTCCGTCCCGTGTCATGTATGTCACAGTGACTGCACCGCACAGAATAGTGAGTGCAGCTCAGCTCTGGAGTATACTACAGGATGTAACCTCAGTCTCAGTATAGGTACTTAATGTCAGGTATGTACACAGTGACTGTCAACCAGCAGCAAGAATAGTGGAGTGCAAGGCTTGGGGTTATAAGACAGGATGTAAACTCAGGATCAGTACAGGAAAGTAATGCCATGTATGTACACAGTGGACCTGCAACCAGCCGCAGGATGTGAGGGCCGCTCTGGGGTAATAATCGGATGTAATCTCAGGATCAGTAGAGGATACGTAATGTCATGTATGTACACAGTGTCTGCAACCAGCGCAGATAGTGAGTGCAGCTCTGGGTATAATACAAGCATTAACTCAGGATCATTACAGGATAAGTAATGTCATGTAAGTACACAGTGCTGCACCACAGCAGCAGAATATTGATTTGCATCATGTTGCTCTGGGTTTACCAAAAACCACCCAACCTAAAAACATTCCAACAGATCCCGATTTCACTCAGGATCAGTCCAGGATAAGTAATGTCATGTATGGTTACACGTGACTGCTCACCAGCAGCAGAAATAGTGATTGCAGGCTCTGGAGTATAACCTACAGGATGGTAACTCATGGATCGTACCAGTATCCGTACTCGTTCCATGTATTTACACTTTACTGTACACAGTCACCCGCAAATATGTAGTTCAGCTCTGGATTATAACTAACGATGTAACTCAGGATCAGTACAGGATAAGTAATAGTATGTCTGGTCCACAGTGACTTCAACCAGCATCAGAATAGTGAGTCCTGCGAACACGAATAATAAACGTCTTTTTTACTCGCTCACCCTCTTTCCCGGTTCCTTCTCCTTCGCCTTTATCCATTCCATGAGTATCCTGTCCTTTTCCCCCCTTTCCATAGTCCCCAGCTCCTCCGCCTCGTTTGAGTGCAGGCTCTGGAGTAGAATACGGATGTAACTCCGGATCATTCAGGATAATTATGTCATTATGTAACACAGTGACTGCACCACAGCAAGAATAGTGATGCGGCGAATCTCTGGGGTTAACAGGATTTTAACTCCAGGATCAGTTCGGATAGATGTCATGTAGTACACCGTGACTGCACACCAGCAAATATGAGGCAGCTCTGGAGTATAATACAGGCTTAACGCATGATCAGTATAGGATAATAATGTTCATGTAATTTACCCAGGACTGCACCAGCAGCATAATAGTGAGTGTCAGATTCTCTGTGGTATACTCCCTTATGGATTTCCCTCAGTGATCATCCTACAAATTATATTACTGTCACTTTATTATTCACCCTTGCCTTATCACCCACTCAGGGCCCTCATACCTTTCACTTTTCATTGGCGCTGGGTATATACAGGATTAACTCAGTATCATTACGGATAAGTAATGTCATGTATGTACACAGTGACGCAACCAAGCAGCAGAAATCGTGAGTGCAGGTCTTCTGGAGTATAATACAAGGATGTAACTCAGATCATATAGCATAAGTAATTCATGTAAGTGACACCGTGACTGCAAACCAGAAGCAGACTAGTGAGTGCCCTCTGGGGTATAACTACAGGATGTACTCAGGATCAGTACAGGATTAAGTAATGCCATGTATGTAACACGATGACTGCACCAGCCGCAGGTATAGTGAGTGGCAGCGCTCTGGGGTATAATACAGGATTTTAACTCAGGATCAGTATAAGGATAAGTATTGTCCTGTATGTACACAGTGTCTGCACCAGCCTCAGATAGTGAGTGCCGGAGCTCTGGGGTATAATACGCATGTAACTCAGTATCAGTACGGATAAGTAATGTCCATGTAATGTACACGAGTGACTGCACCGCAGCAGATAGTGAATGCAGGGCTCTGGAGTATAATACAGGATGTAACTCAGGATCTTACAGGATAGTAATGTCCTGTATGTACACACTGACTGTACCAAAAAGCAAGCAGCAGAATATTGAGTGCAGGAGAGCTCTGGCGTAATACACGTAATGTAACTCATGATCATTACCTGGCTAAAGTCCTGTTCCTTTCTTACCATGACTGCAGCCCTCAGTCAGACATCTTTATATTCCTGCTCTGGGGTATAAACACGATGTAACTCCGTGATCATTACAGGATAAGGTATATGTCATGTATTTTACACAGTGACTGCGACAGCGCAGATAGTGAGTGAAGAATACTCTGGAGTATAATACGGATGTAACGCGGTCCAAGTACAGAATAAAGTAATGTCATGTATGATACACAGTGACTGCCCAGCAGAGAATAGTGAGTGCACTCTGGAGTCTAATCCATCATGTAAATCTCAGTTATCAGGGGATATCATCATAATTAATTTCCTGTATTTCCCTGTTACCTTCACCCGCAGTCCTCACTCTTTGCTTTTCCGGCTCTGGAGTATATACCGCATAAACTCAGAAGCGTACTAAGGATAAGTAATTTTCTGTATGTCCCACATGACTGCAACCACCCCCGCAGAGATAGTGATTGGCAAAAACAAAAACACAAAAAACAAATCTGGAGTATAATACAGCATATAACATCAAGACCAAGATCAGTTAAGATAAGTAATGTCATGTATGTACCCATGACTTCACCAGCAGACATAGTGGTGCAGCTCTGGATATAATACAGGATGTAAAACTCAGTATCAGGTACAGGATAAGTAATGGTATGGATGTACACAGTGACTTGCACCAGCAGAATAAGTGAGTGCAGCTCTGGAGTATAATACATGATGTAACTCAGGATCAGTACGGATAAGTAATGAATCCATTTATTTCCCCTTGTCCTTGCCCCCATCATCCTAATCTTTCAGTTTCCAGAAAAATTCTCTTCATTTAAAAATACAGGATTTAACTCAGATCATCAGGATAATTAATCGTTTCATGTATGTACACAGTACCTGCCCACCAGCAGAATAGTGATGCAGAGTCAGCTCTGAGTAATAATACAGGATGTAACTCAGGATCATACAGGATAAGTAATGTCATGTAATGTACACAGTGACTTGCATGCAACCAACAGCAGAATATTGAGTGGGCAGCTTCTGGAGTATAATACAGGATGTAACTCAGGATCAGTATAGGAGAGTACTGTGTCATTTATTATCACATGACTGCACCAGCATCAGCATATTGATGCAGCTCTTTGTATAATACAGGATGTAACTCAGGATCAGTACAGTATACAGTATGGGGGGTCATGTATGGTAACCCATGACTGCAACCAGCAGAATAGTGAGTGCAGCTCTGAGTATAAATACCGGAGTAACTCAGGATCAGTATAGGATAAGTAATGTCATGTATTTCCAACAGTTGACTGCAACCAGCATAATAGTGAGTGCAAAGCTCTGGGCTATAATCAGGATGTAACTCAGGATCAGTAAGGACTAGTATCCTGTATTTGAACACAGTTGACCTAAGAATGGACTTACCTGATTTCTTCTTCACAGTAAAAGTTGTTTCCATACCAGCATGAATGTGGTCAGAGACATGGCAGTGCAGCAACCAGGTCCCAGGATTACCAGCAATCAGTTCTATTGTCTGAAATGTCCCAGGAAAAAGGTCATATACATCCGCACGGTGGGTCTTGTCTTTCTAAAAGGCAAAGTCAAACATGTAAACTATCATTCAGTAATATGTGAACACAGTGACTCCAGCAGCAAAATAGTGAGTGCAGCTCCGGAGTATAATACAGGATGTAACTCAGGATCAGTACAGGATAAGTAATGTCATGTATGTACACAGTGACTGCACCAGCAGCAGAATAGTGAGTGCAGCTCTGGGGTATAATACAGCTGGCTGTGATAAGGATAAGACGGGTGAGGACCCACCGCTTCCTGCAACACAGGTTACCGAGCTAGGATGTGACCACACGAGACACTGCCTCAACGGCGCCCTCTATAGGTCAGAATCAGAGGTGCCCTCTACCGACCCCACAGAATGAGAGCCCCCCAGCCCCCCCCCCCCCAAGGGCGGCCCTCTTATAGGTCAGCATCATGAAGGTTGCCCTCGTACCAACCCCCACGCAGGATATGTAGTTCTAGTAATGGAAACACATTGTGCGGCTGATTGTAACATTACCCCTTAACAATGCATCTCTATGGGGGCGGACTAATGTATATAGCCCGACCACAATGCATTATGGGTAGCCAAACACCCAAAATCACTTTTTACCTCAAAGTGAATTTTTTTTTGCTTTTAAAGTAAATCTCACCCCACGAAACTCCAATCTCTGACCAAAACCTTCAAGCGGACCACAACCTAAGCTACTCTTTCAAGCACTACGTGGATGTGGGAATCTTTTCCCTTTTTCCCTAACCTTGTCCCCCCCCCTACCCTTACAGGCCTACTTACATAAACACAACTTTGTCTTTATACATTACCACCGCCCGATTTCCATTTTTTATGTCTCTGCGCCGTTCAGGGGGCACAGGGATCAGGCGGAGCCTATTCCGTTCTGTAGTCTCTCTCACCGGATGTTACTAATGTTGCCCACCTCCCCAACAAAAGAACCTCTCTCCCCACTCCCACCGCCCCGCGTGACCCGCGATACAAATCGATGGTCACGAGTGGCGGAAAGAGACGACAGTCCCTTTTCGGCCCTCAAACAGCCTGCTGAGCTCCCACGCTGCCCTTCAGCACAGTGGGGCACACGGTACTGGTCCCAGCATCGACATATTATAAAAGTTTGTTATGCACTATTTTTAGCGCGGATAAAATGGGCACAGAACACCCCCCTCCGCTAAACACCCCTCATAGTGACTGTGCTCATCAGAGTTGATCTCGGATCCCCCGTAAATCCCCCCCAGACGTAGTGGTAATGACAGCCCAGGTGGGCAGGGGTCGCCCCCAGTAAGCGCGGAGCTTCTATCTGCAGGAGAGGATTGGATGGACCAGTATCGGTGAGGCTGACGGTTATGAGCCGGGACCTGCCGCCATAGGTATAAGAATCTAACACAGAAAAGCGACCCGACCCCTTCTTCCCTCCCCTCCTCCTCACCCGTACACAGACCCACCCCCACGCCACCGCGCCCCGCCGTTTTCGCCGACCCCCCTTCTTACGCCCATCCCGCCGCACGTGCGGGGCACAACACCGCCCGGCCGCGCTACTCCATACCCGCCACTCGCTATACCAACCCCTACTACCATAAACTTTTCCAACCACTTTCCAATGCACCCAGTGCCATGGACGACAATTTGATCCTGACAGCGATTCTCGGCCCCCCCTTACCCCCCTCCCCTCCACTGCCCCGACCAACGGACAAAACACTCTACAGTAAACTAATTCCTTAAAGATTCTATAAAGCCCAGCAGCACGTTTGGACTCCAGACAAACTGCACATCAGTCCAAGTTTTAGGATTCGTTCCTCTTCCGTATTGTCTTACACCCGCCCAACAACGTCCGCCCGGCCCCCTTTTCCCACCACGACCGCCCCCCACGCCCTATTCACGGCAGACGAGGGGCTGCACCAAACCCCAGCACCAGAATAACAACTTTATTTGCACACCATACAGTGCTAGGAGCACATAATAAGCACACCATTCCCGAAGGACTTATTAGACACACCAGGCAGCAAGACAGGGGCGCCCCCCTGGCTAACTATACATTGGTGCTTAAGCCTATCAGCTATTTTTTTAGACCGGGGACCCCGTTTTAGCAGCGTCCCCCACCTTTTCTTTTTTTCCCCCCTCCTCCCCTCTTTTTTCGCTGACAAATATCACCGACGGCCCCCAGTCCAGAGTTAGCAACTGTAACCTGGGAGATTGTGTAATGAAGCCTCTGTGTGTCAACATTACGTAGCTGCAGGGACCCTGTGACAAATGGGTTTTTATTATTCAAGGTCTATTGCCTCAGCATTCCTCACCACTTGCCATGTTTTGGGGCGTCGTCACTCACAATGCAGCTGCTACAGCCTGCACGCCTCCCTCCCTAGACCACCAAGTGCCCTACTTCTATATACTCTGTTATCGCTTCCCTCCACCACCACCCCAGCCATTGATTGATACACTTACAAGTAAATTCTTTGTTCGCTAAGGTACGGATTTCATGCCTACACGGACCCTTCTTTTCCCTTCCCCCCCCCCCCCGGTTGAGCGATCTCTCAACTGCTGCATTTTGAGGACTGTTATCGATCCCATTTACTCACCCTTTATTCTACAGACAATTCGTACAATGTTTTTTCCACCCTAATCCCCCCATAAGCCACCACCTTTTAATTTAGGTTCGACTGTGATGTCAGATTTTTTGGCACCCCCTTTCGACAGCGATAAAACCAAACACATGTTATAGGTAGCGACTTCTCATAGGTTTATTTTTAATCATTCTTGTGTCCTCCACCGCCCGGAGAGCCGGGAGCTTTGAAGCTTTAGGCCAGACTCTTCACAATATTTTGCAGACCACGGTGCCCCTGGACACCTTCTCACCTTAGAGGCGGTCTGATCCTTTGAAACTAACATGTCCTTTTATCCCGCACCCCTACAAGCAGCCTATGGACCTACACTTTGCCTGTTAGGACCTCTGTAACACCTCTGCTGCGCCCCCGGTTTATCGATCAGTGCCCAAATGACAGGCCCTTTACCGGAGTTTTTTACCCTCATACAGGCTAAGCACACTTCGCATGCACCATTGTTTCTGGATTTCAATATGGAAGCACAATCTCCCCACTGTTATAGAGACCAAGAGATTTACCGGGCCAGCACCTTCCTTTTCCTGGGGCCTTCATGCCTTTCCCCAACACAATTTTTTCCCCACCCACCCTACAATACGTACCCCTACATCGTACCACATTTCAAACACACCCCCCATTAATCGTTTAAAGGCAGCCCTAATCGGTCCCTCTGCTGCTTCTCTCGCTGGCTGTCATTTTGCCGGATTTTCTCATCACTGGGTTTTGGTTGGGTTTTCACATTTTTTTGGCGTTTTTCACACATTTGGGCCTGGATGTTACGCCTTCTTTCTTTCTTTCCCTCCCTTATTCAGTCAGTCAGTTTCTTGACATGTTCCACACGCTCCCATGCGATTTGTGAACCTTAAATTGTAATGGAATCAGTTTTTTAAAAAATTCTTTCTGAGCCTTTTAGGTCTCTTTCAAGCCGTTCTTAAGTGTTAACCGCCTTTTCTATGCGGAGTTCTACAATGTACAATTTCTGTCAGCGATCACAATTGCACCAAACGGGTTTTTCATTTTAATGGAGATCTCCCTGCAATAAAGTATGTTACCCCACCCACCCACGCGCACCATCTCACATGACAGGCATATCCACCCGCATGCGTCATACCATAACGTCTGTGCCCCCTGTGGCGCTCCGGTGGCCCCCCGGACACTCAGTTCACTACCCGTGAATCTACCTCAATGACCTCCCTCTGTGGGCGCCCCCCCTTTTCTCTTCCTCCTCCCCTTGCGGACCGTGGGCATGTCACGAACGCTCCTAAAGTGCTTCCGAACCCCACCCCTGCACAACCTACCTTTTTGCTGCCACTGAATGGTTGTATGCGCGCAGCGCTTTGCGCCCTTTCCCCCCGTCAGCAGGATTTTCGCGCACCGTACCAGCTTTTATCTAACTGGACATAGCAGAGATTTTCTGTAACCTGACCTCGAAAATGCCCGGAAAGCTCGCTCCTCATACTCGGTGGGGTGTGGGGGGATTTCACCTAAGCTGATGCTGACCACGTTTGGTGGGATTCTTAGGACTTCCGAGCACACCCATACAAATGCCCCGATCTAGAAGTGTGCGAATGGGAGGACTACACTCAGGCACGCCACCCCTCTGAATCCTTCCACAGTCACGCACCCACCCCACCCCCGCGTACCTCTAGAATCCAGTGGATCATGCAAACACGCACCACCCCACCATCCCCTCACTACTGAGTCTATCAACCCTTTTTCATCCCACTACATTGGTCTGTGGCATCCCTATCACTTTATCAGAACCACCACCCTAATCCGCAACGCCAGCATTTTAACCCGGCTGTACAGGCCACAGTTGGCCTCCGGGAACCCGCTCCCCCTGCAGAACCGAGGGAACTACGGCATGCGCGTCTCGACTTCTATTCACAGTACCCGACCCCGTTTGGCCACTTCACACCGTACATCTATACCAAGGATCGACTCCCGCCATTTCCCTCTGTCCACTTCCTTCCCCCATCCTCTCCTGTATTCAGCTCCGGGATAACAGTGGGCAACCAGTTGCCTGCCATAACACACCCGCACCATCACTATACGATATCCGCGCACAACCCGACATACACACTTCCCTAGTATTACCTGGCCCCGTCAGCTCTCCGAGCTGTCATGCACTTTACCACACACCACTGTCTCCCGACACACCCTTTCGTGTCACGAGGCGACATCCATGGCTACGACTCGCCCGGAATTAGGCACCCCCCACTCATCCTCCCCAAATATCACCCTTACTCTGCAAGATGTTCATTATTACCAAACATGCATAACATCTATGGATAGTCCTCGGCACACCTGTCCACTCTACAGAGCCTGCACGCTCCCTATCCTTATTTTGGCGGACTAGCCCCCCCCCACAATAGTCCAGCCCCATTGACGCCCTCTCCAGGGACTCCTTTTATTGCCCCAACATTTGATAAGACCACTCAGAGGTTTTGCCTCGGAACCACCACACACTGCAGGACACCCAGCCTTCGGTCGGCACATCTAGTAGAGAGATACAACGGTCGACGTCATACCGATTATATAGCCTGTATGACACTACAACAGTACACCCCTAATCACATGTTTTAACAAATTCCACAAACTTCGGCATTTTCCCCCCGGGAAGGCATGAGGGTTGCAATTTGTTCCCATCTACTCTGATGGTCTGCGTTTCTACCGTGATCAATAAACAAATAGTCGGAAGGGTCACGTATCAAACAGTATGTTGATCCCCCACAGCCATAGGCCTCGCAGAAGGACCCCTTGTGATAAATATACCCCCATAGCTATGTTTATCTTTCAGAGCTTTCTTCTTTCCTATCTCCCATGTGCTTGATACATTGAGGCATCGCAGGTTTTCAATCATTTATTCTAAAGATATCGTTCTAAATAACACACGAGACACCACCAGTGATCCCACCCGGAGAACCCCACCTTCCTTTACCATGGGACCGAAGCCGACCGGCTTCTCTACAGGTACCTCTTCTGTTCCTACTTGTCATCCTTAACCACACTAAAACACCCACACACACTTTGCCAACCAGACTTTAATCGGCCCACAGAATCACAAAATAGAGCACTGTAGGGCCAGGGCTCCAAAGTAGTTAAGGATGACCGGGCCGCTGGCGTCTGCTGGGTCCCCCATCATGGTTCCTTGCATAGGGTGTCGAATTTAAGACACCATAACAAAACGGGACGACAGCCCGGACTAAGCAAGACACAGAGGTTAACCTTTGTTGAATCACACCACAAACGGACCTTTGCACGCTATTCAAACTAGATTGTAGGATTCCATCTCTCCATCAAACTCGCAAGATCTTCTCTGCCCTCTGCCACCGCACACCCCCCGCCGCTCAAACGGGTCTCTACCCACAATCGTCACCAGGGGTTAAGTTCCCCTTTCGCCCCCTCAACTTCATCCTCTGGTCCTTCGCGACCAAACCTGCCATTGACGGCGTGTCCCTGTACCCACTAACCTCGGCCCTCAAGTCCATCCCCATGCCGCGCCGGTTACAACACCTGGGCACATTCCGCCCTCTATTTCGGTTAACTATCTATCAATGTATGGTAAAATGTGAAGGAGCCTAAGTACATGTGACACCCCACTTAGCTTAAAATGGTGTTCACGCACCAGGTTTTCCCCTGGGCTCCCCAGCGTGTATCAGGAAGGTTTCCAGTCACTGACAGTAAGCGGAGAAGGGAAAACACATAAGGTCTCTCACGGGTCGTTGTGTCCCGACACCCCTTCCCTTAGTGAGCCCCGCGTTGCCACTGGATTTACATTTGTTTTAGCCAATCTCAACTTCCCTGTACCACCTGTTGCCTTCACACACCTGCTGTACTATGGTCAACGCGCCGGTCGTATACAAGGACCTCTTTCCGTAAGTTCAGATCTATTGCTGGCGCTGCCCTTTGTCAGGCGGCTCTCTTCAGTGCGTCGCAATAGTAATAAGATCTGTTTATCATCCCGCTGAGCCGCACACTTACACGAATACATGACCACGTAACCAAGGGCTCGCCAGGTTGGGGTCGAGTGTAGGGACTTCCCCGGGTTGCGATGGTGGGTTGTGGCCGCGTGCGGCTTTTCCCCTTTTTCTTGGTGGCGGGGTGGGATTGGTTTATTGGACCTGAAAGCCTCGATAGCAGGAAGAGGACCCCAGGGCCTCCGTGGGCCTCCGCGTCCCTACCCACACGACAATAAACCCCACGACATGTCGCGGGCCGGCCGCGGGGGTTCCTTTCACGCCGGCTCCTGCGGCACGCGTAGGCATAGTATTGACTTTGACATTCTCAGAACATTGTTAGCCCCTTCCACACACTCAGCGGGCTCATGACTTCATCTGCCGTGGGCTGTTCAGACTCAAACAGCTCACCCATGAATTACTGTACTCCAGCAACAGATCGGATTGATACATCACAGGACACAACTAAGAAGTCCCAGCCACAGCGATAAGTGACAGAAAGAAGGCCCCGGCTAGTTCTCCCTGAAGCCGGCGCTCTTCTTTTTGAGGAACCACCACCCGCAGATTGATACGGCGCGGCAGCGTTGTCTCCTTTCCCCCCCCCCTTTTTGTGATCAGTCCGCCCGAACTCGTTTATGATTATCATCCCACCCTGCCACAATCACTACCCAGGAGCACCCCAGCTACTTCAGACACACCAGGGATATAGCCAGAATTCGAGAGTGCCACGATTGCTGTGCTTTTACTAACCAAGGACTTTTTTGCTGACCTCACAGGCATTTTTTTATCCGCCCCCTACAGCGACATAAGAAATGTCATGTATGTAGTAATGTCATGTATGTACACAGTGACTGCACCAGCAGCAGAGTAGTGAGTGCAGCTCTGGGGTATAATACAGGATGTAACTCAGGATCAGTATAGAATAAGTAATGTCATGTATGTACACAGTGACTGCACCAGCAGCAGAATGCTCCTCCAGCCGCAGCATTGGGCCGTCTCCGGCTGTCAGTGAAAGGCGCCCTGCAGCAGCTCTTGAAGATCTTTGGAGGGAGAGAGCGTTACATCTGGAGCACCCGGGTGCGGAGGGTGACAGTCTGCCCCCCAACCCAGTACACGGAAGGACCCACTCAACTGCTTCAGGAAGTATTCTGCTCCCGCATCAGTTTTTTGGAGCTCGCGGTTGGGTTTGTCACCAGAAACTCTAGGACGTCTTGGCCGGAGGACCCCCGCTGGGACAAAGTAGACAAGCTATCCAGAAAAGGTATTTGGTCAATGCCCTGCGAGACGGAGGATCAGGAGATAATTTGTGTCAGTGTCCTGCTACGTACAGGATCTATACTCTAGTCACATCCAAAGCCGCCTCCGACAAAACACATGACATTCCAGCCAAAACTTCCCAAAATGCCACTGCAGAATTGTGAAAGCCGCTATGATGTGGAGAACGGATTCTGACATGATACATTTACATCCTATAATACGAAGAAACCAGAGAACTACAATGTACAGACTAGATGACCTCAAAATGGTGCCAAGAGGGGGTCGTGGATTTGCAGCTCGGATGGGACTAGAGTTAGAAAGAAGTAGAATGGCATTTCTAGGGTTGGCAATGACATGCTGGGAACTTGTAGTTCAGGGGTGCAGCGTATCGCTCACCTCCCTTCATTTGGGTGATGGTTCCCTTATCCAGGTTTCCCCGGATGAAACAGACTTGGCTGGCGTCATTAGCAAAAATCCAGATCTCGCCCTCGGTGGCGACACCGGGAACAATGGCGAAGGCTCTCTTGCTTCCTTTAACGGGAGACGTCCCGATCTAGAGACGAGTGAGGATCAGGAGTCACACAAAGTCAAAAACCAGGATCGGTCCAGTCCAGCGCACCGGGGGGGACACTCACCCGCAGGCAGCACCGGCCTTCTCCTAAATCCTTGTCTATGGGGCTGTTGGTGCTGTGTGGACCAGGTGCTTGGTGCAGAGATGACGCAGCAGCAAGTAGGGAGTCCTAAGAGAGAAGAGGACACTGGAGTATAGAGCGTCCGAGCCCAGCGCCCTCACACACCCACTCGGTATACACACGTACCTGGTACCAGGCTGTCTCCTCCCAAGACAGGGTGGTCGGGTCCAGCTCAAGATGAGAGGCTAGATTCATGCACTCAGGGACGGACACCAGCGTACCTTTATCTTAGCGAGTCGATGCAGATCATGGCGTGGGGTTCGGTCGGATTTGTCTGCGTCCATCTATAAGTCCAATGGGAATCCGTCTGGAAACAATGAGGATAAATTCAGGCAGTGGTGACTATGAATAGGTCCGGAATCCAAAGCGAACGGGGGAGAAAACGCTATATACTGCACTATAGGGCAAAGCATGGGCCACCACCCTCCTGCAGCTTCAACACTAATGTATGGTGTATTTATACACAGCCACCTCCTGCCAGCTTCAACAGTAACTGATATACATCCACATCACAAACGTTAACGTCAACCAATTAACGTTGAAACAATCTTCCAGACCAGAATAGAAACGAATCCACAATGACCGCTCACGGATCTACACCCCGCATGAACACGGCAGCCATGTTCTCGTCCGCATCTATAGTATGGGCATCTACAAGGTTTAAGTCCATCCAGCGCCTGCCAGTGACAGATGCCGCCATAGAAAATACGGAGAAATACACCGATGAGACTCGGTGTACGATTTGCTAATTCGCGAGCGACGGCGGGCACAATGATCAAGCCTCGGATCAGACCATGCCGTTTTCATATCGATCATGAAATGGGCGAGGGAAGCAGATGCCGAAGAACAATGTAAGGGAGATGGCAGGTATGGAGTTAACAAGCCCAGCGGCTCTGGGGTGGCCATGCTATAGGATGATGGGGTCTGCTATCGTCCGGTCTATCACGCGAAAGGAAACCTCAACCTCCAGGCAACCGCATCATAGTCAGGATTACCGGGGAAAAAAGAACCGGGGAAAGCAGGTTCATCAAGGCGGACCGGAAAGTGGTGGCGGGGGTAGGATCATGGGCACGGGCCCAGCGGAGCCCCTGAGGCGAGGCAGCAGTCAGGCTCATCGGGGGGAGTTACTCACTCAGCCGCTAGGTAATGACCCCGTGGCAGATGTTGAACCGAAACAGACTGTTCCAGTATCGGCGCCCCATCTGCACGGGTCGTGCTGATGCACAACCTGCAATTACAGATTAAGAATCAGCCCTTTAAAAGGGGGTCCTACACTATAGTCTCAAGTACTTCTATGGGGCAAAACTATTAGAGTACTTGCGGGACAGTCCTGGACTGCAAGGCGCAAAGATACCACAGGATAAAACTTCAACATGTAGGAACCCCTTCACATTTAGCCATAGACTCATCGGACATTGACTCTACTGGATTCTGTTCTCCACATTTTGAGCTTGTAAAACACTTGCAACTTCTGTGGTGGGATCTTCAGAGGGCGAGCAAGGCCACCTTACCTCACCTTCCATAAAGCCTGGAGCTGGTGGCTGACGTGGCCGACTGTAGCATTCCCCGCGTCAGTCGCAGAAGAAACCCACGTACTGCTTCCTCCTGTGCTCATCGCAGCGTCAGGAACTTCTCCTGCCAGCGTGGAAGCGAGGACCACATCGCCCTGCAGACAGAAAGAGGCGTCACAGGGGCAGAGGGCGAGGGGTTATCCCACACACCCTAAAGGCGCAGGAGGAAAATCAATGTTAAGCCCCAGCATCCACAAGGACCGACCATCATCTATATGCCCACCCCAAGAACATACAGGGCGGCCACATTACAGCGTCACCCTCTAGGAGCAGCCATGTGGGGACCATCAGACCCCGGAATAACAAACACGTCTGGAGGAATGCGTCTGCCAGGGTCCAGGTCTCCTTTCTGGGAATATAGGTCATCAATGGTTGCCCAGAAGTTCAGACGAAAAACCTGGCATCGTCTGGTGCTCACCCCTTTAAAAGAATGTCGTCTTGTTGTCGCCTCCATTTCATGAACAGAACAATCTTCCAACTGGTGTTACATTCCAGAATTCACTGAAGATAAAGAAAATTACCCAAACTAGAAAGAGCAAAGAAGAGACAGGCAGAGGGGAAACACAATATAACACATACACTCCCCATAGTGTCCCGGGAGCAAGAACCCCAGCCCTGAGCTGCCACGGGGAGAAACCATAGCAGATTAGATAACAGGGGAGTGAAGAACCATACTACTAATCCCCCCAGGCATCACCTCATTACATCCCGGAGTTATCTGCAAGATGACTGGCTTACTGGCAGGAGAGGCTGCCCAGCATTTACTGGGTTAAGAACAACTTTATCTCCAATTACCACCTGAAAAGAAAACACAATCATCAAAATAAGAGGAGAAGACAATACTGCCCCCTATGTACAAGAATATAACTACTATAATACTGCCCCTATGTACAAGAATATAAATACTATTAATAATGCCCCCTATGTACAGGATATAAAATACTATACTACTGCCCCCTATGTACAGGAATATAATACTATTAATACTGCCCCTATGTACAAGAATATAACTACTATAATTACTGCCCCCCTATGTACAGGAAATCTAACTAATATTACTGCCCCCTATGTACCGGAATATAAATACATAAACTGCCCCCTATGGACAAGAAATAACCACTATGAATACTGCCCCTATGTACAGGAATGATAACTACATAAATACTGCCCCCTATGTACAGGAATATAACTACTATAATACTGCCCCATAGGCTACAGGAATATAACTACTATAATATGCCTTCTATGTCCAGGAAATAAATACTAAATACTGCCTCCTATGCACATGGAATATAAAATTACTATACTACTGCCCCCCTATGTACAATGAAAATAATACGATAATATGCCCATATGACCGGAATATAAACTACATATATATATACTGCACCCTATGTACGGAATAGAACTACATAATACTGCTCCTATGTACAGGAAATACCTACTATAATACTCACCCTATGTACAAGAATATAACTAATATAATACGCCCCCTAGGTACAGGAATAATAACTATACTTTATTAATTACTGCCCCCTATGTACCAGGAATATAAATACTATAATACTGCCACTATGCTACAGGAATATAACTACTATAATACTGTCCCTATGTAAGGAATAATATAACTACTATAATAAGCCCCCTATGTACAAGAATATAAACGAACTATAATACTGCTCCCCATGTACAGGAAATATAATTATTTTCGATAATACTGATCCCTAGTCAGGAATCATAAAATACTATAATACTGCCCTCTAGTACAGGAATATAACTACTAGAATAGCCCCTTATGTACAGGAATTTATACTACCTATAATACTGCCCCCTATGTACAGGAATATAACTACTATAATACTGCCCCCTATGTACAGGAATATAACTACTATAATACTGCCCCTAGGAGAAGCCAGCAGTGAAGGAGTTAATCATCTCCACATAATTGATACAATGTTCCTCATAAATGGCAGATGTCCACGGAGGGGGGACACATTGTTGTGTTTGGGAATAATCTCTCTAATAGGTTGGATATTATAAGGAGGTGGGTGGGGGAGGGGGTGTTGCACGGCCTCGGGTCCTCAGATATTTGGGTCAGGTTGAATACATTGTATCTCAGATTATTAAGACTTTCATTGAATTCTTCCTTTTATAATAAGACGAGGCGGAGGAGGAGCAGAGCAGTGATAACATCGCTCCCTGTATACAGAGCCTCTATGGAAGCTGCACAGGTTAGTACCCAGCTTTCCCAGACACAGATCAAAGTAAGAAATGCCATCAGACCATTTAAGGTACAAAACATTGAACCCTTTGGATAGACAAGGGGAGGACTTGTCCCCCAGCGAAACTCACACTATCACCAATAGAGCGCAGGCTTAAGCGATAGAACGGTGAAAGATAAAACCAGGAGCCTTCATTTACAGCTTCATCCAACGTCACTAGCATCGCGTTTTCTTTCCAGGAGCGCAGGGAGGAGTTATTAACCGTCAGGTACTGTATCTTTAAATGGAGCAATAAGGAAAAGACCGGCAATAGTGCGTGCAGCTGGGGGTTCTATACAGGATGTAATCAGGATCAGTACAGGAATAAGTAATGTCATGAGTAAACACGTGACTGCAACAGCAGCAGAATAGTGAGTGCAGATCTGGGGTATAATACAGGATGTAACTCAGGATCAGGACAGGATAGTAATGTCATGTATGACCACGTGACTGCACCCGCAGCGAATAGTGAGTGCAGCTGTGGAGTAAATACAGATGTAATCAGGATCAGTACGGATAAGTAAGTCATGTCTGACACAGTGGGACCTGACACCAGCAGCAAATGTCATGTGCAGATCTTGGAGTAATAATAAGGATGTTGTAATCTCAGGATCAGTACAGGATAAGTAATGCATGTATGTACACAGTGACTGCACCAGAGACAGATAGTGAGTGGCAGCTCTGCGGGTATAATAAGGCTATAACTCAGGGCAGACAGGATAAGTAATGTCATGTATGTACCACAGTGACTGCCCAGCAGCCGAAATAGTGCGTGAAGCCTCGGGGTTTATAATACAGGATGTAACTAAGGAACAGGACAGGATAAGTAATGTATGTATTACACAGTGACTGCACCAGCAGCCAGGAATAGTGAGGCAGTTCTGGGGTAAATACAGGATGTAACTCAGGTCAGTACAGGATAAGTAATGTATGTATGTACACAGGACGCACCAGCAGCAGAATCGTGAGTGCAGAGCTCTGGGGTATAATACAGGAGTAATCAGGGACAGTAAGGATAAGTAATGCATGTATGTACACAGGGACTGCCCACCAGCAGCAAAAGGGATTGCAGCTCTGTGTAGATACAGGATGTAACTCAGGATCAGTACAGGATAAGTAATGTCATGATGTTACACAGTAGTGACTGCACCGCAGCAGAATAGTTGAGTGCAGCTTGGGGTATAATATCAGGATGTAACTCAGGATCAGGCCAGGATAAGTAATGTCATGTAGGTCCACAGTGAAAGCACCAGCCCAGCAGAATAGTGAGTGCAAGCTCTAGGGGTTATAATACTGGATGTAACTCAGATCAGTACAGGATAAGAATGTCATGTATGTACACGGACGCCACCCAGCAGCAGAATAGTGAGTGCAGCTCTGGGCTATAATACGGCATGTACTCGGTCAGTATACAGAGATAAAGTAAATAATGGCATTTGTATGTACACAGTGACGCACCAGCAGCAGACTAGTGGTGCAGCTATGGGGTATAATACAGGATGTAACTCAGGATCAGTACAGGATAAGTTAAGTAATGTCATGTATGTACAGTGACTGCACACAGCAGCAAGAATTAGTTAGTTGAGCTTTTTTTTGCAGCTTGGGAAAATACAGGATTGTAACTCAGGATCCAGTACAGGATAAGTAATGTAAGTATGTACACAGGTGCCACCAGCAGCAGAATAGTGAGTGCGCTCTGCAGTATAATAAAGGATGTGCCGTTCGGATCAGTACAGGATAAGTAATGTCAAGTATGTACACAGTGACTGCACCAGCAGCAGAATAGTGCGTGCAGTCTGGGGTATTGAATACAGGATGTAACTAAGGATCAGTACAGGATAAGTAAGTCATGATGTCCACGGACTGCAACCAGCAGCAGATAGTGATGCAGCTCTGCGGGTATAATACAGGATGTAAATCAGGATCAGGCCGTAAGTATGGTCATGTATGTACACAGTGACTGCACCAGCAGCAGAATAGTGAGTGCCAGTATGGGGTTAATACAGGATTGTAAATCAGGATCAGTACAGGAGAAGTAGTCATTGGAGTCACAGGACTGCACCAGCCAGCAGAAAGTGAGTGACTCGGCAGTATAATACAGGATGTAGCTCCCAGGTATCAGTACAGGATACGTATATGTCATGTATGTACACAGTGACGCACCGCCAGACAGAATAGGCGTGCAGCTCTGGGGTTATAATACGGATTTGTAACTCAGGATCGTACAGGATAAGTAATGTCATGTTTGTACAACATGACTGCCACCAAGCCAGCAGCATAGTGAGTGCAGCTATGGGGTATAATACAGGAGACTAACTCAGGATCAGGCAGTGATAGTAATGTCATGATGTACACAGTGATGCACCAGCGCAAGATAGTGAGTGCAGCTCAGTGGTATAATCGGCGGATGGAACTCAGGATCAGTACAGGATAAGTATAATGTCATGTAGTAACATTGACTGCCCAGCAGCAGAATCTGAGTGCAAGCTCTGGGATAGAGACAGGAGTAACTCAGGATCAGTACATACAATGGATAAGTAATGTCAGTTGTATGTACACATTGACTGACACACCAGCAGCAAGAAGAACGTGAGGCAGCTCTGGGGTATAATACAGGATGTAACCTAGGATCCGTACCAGGTCAGAAAGTAATGTCATGTACTGTACAGTGACTGCAACAGCAGAAGAATAGGGAGGCAGCTCTGGGGGATATTAATAAAGGATGGTAACTAGGATAGCTACAAGGATAAGAATGTACATGTAGTGCTAAACCAGACGTGACTGCACCAGCAGCAAGAATAGTTGAGTGCAAGCTATGGGTATAATACAGGATGGATCATGATAAGTACAGGATAAGAACTGTCATGTATGTGAAGAGTGACTGCCCACGCAGAAGCAGAATAGTGAGTGAGCTCCTGGAGTATAATACAAGGATGTAACTAAGGATCAGTACAGGATAAAGTAATGTCATGTATGTACACAGTGACATGCACCCAGCAGCCAGGAATAGTGAGGCAGTTGGTTATGTATAAACAGGATTGTAACTCAGGATCAGTACGGATAGTAATGGCATGTAGTAAACAGGACAGACCAGCAGACAGAATAGTGAGTGCAAGCTACTGGGGTAAGAATACAGGTGAAATAGGATGTAGATAAGAGTCATGTATGTACAGTGACATGCACCACGCGAAAAGAAGAATAGTTGAGGCAGCTCTGGGTATAATACAGGATGTACTCAGGATCAGTACGATGATAATAGTAATGTATGTATGTCAAAGGACTGCACCAGAAGCAGAAATACGGAGGTGAGCTCTGGGGTATAATACAGCATGAACTCAGGATCACGACAGGAAAGAATGTCATGTAGGTACACAGTGCCGTGCACCAGCAGCCGGATAGTGAGGACAGTCTGGGTATAGGAGTAACTCGACGTACAGGTAGTAAGTCATGAGTACACAGTGACCTGCCACCAGCAGCAGACATAGGTGAGTGCAGCTCGGGGTATAATACAGATGTAACTCAAGGATCAGTACAGAGTTATAATGTCAGGTATACACAGTGACGTGCACCAGCAGCAGACATAGGAGTGCAGCTCTGGAGTTATAATACAGGATTGTAAACTTCCAGGATCAGGATACGGTAAGTAATTGTCAGTATGTACAGCGTGACTGCACAGCAGCAGAATAGTGGTGCGCCTGGAAGTATAATACAGGATGAATCTCAGGATCAGTACGGATAATGTAATGTCATGTATGCTACCAGTGACTGCACCAGCAGCAGAATAGTGAGTGCAGCTCGTGGTTGGTTATATACAGGATTGTAACTTCAGGTCAGTAACAGGTAAGTAAGTCCATGTATGTACACAGTGACCTGCACCAGCAGCAGAATAGTGAGTTGCAGCTAGCAGTTGGGGTATAATACAGGATGTAACTCAGGATCAGTACAGGATAAGTAAATGTCTGTATGTAAAGTGCGACATGACCTCACAGCGAGCCAGAATAGTGAGGCAGCCTGCGTGGTATAATACGAGGATGTAACTCAGGATCAGTAAGGATAATAATGTTCATGTATGTCACAGTGACTGCACCAGCAGCAGAATAGTGAGTGCCAGATCTGGGAGAATAAGTAACTAAGGATAGTACAGGTCATAGGTATGTCATGGATATACGACACAGGACTGTACCTGGATAACTTTCACATGGATGGACTGCACCCAGGAGCTGCAGATTCATCGTATCATTCTGCTTTTCTCCAGGTACTGCCTGCAATGCTATTTAGAAGAGGAAGACAGGGAACAGAAGATTGTCTATCAACAGATGATATTCATCCAGATTGTAGTAGCCTACTCATCACACCAGGGGGACAAACGATAAGAATAACCTCAGAAAAACCAAAATCATGATTTTTAAAGGAACATGTGAAATGATAATTCTAGAATATATATGTCTACACAATAAACAACTCATTATACATTTATTTCCCGGCCCTCCACCGACCGTGGCCCCTCAGTGGCTGCATCCTGGGCCTTACGTGTAGCTTGTGAGCAGGACGGTGTCGGTGGTGTGCTCGCACGGGTTGTTTTGCGGCTTTCCAGAATGTTCTGTGAGGATATCCGTTCATGGTGGCAGAGTCGAGAAGAGACAGTCCGGAAGAGAAGACACAAGGGGCCTGTAGGGTCTGCACGTGGGGGCAGCAGCGGGCACCTGCCCGCAAGCGGGTCACAGGATTAGGACATAAGGGCGACCGATCTGGAGCTTATGGTGCAGGAAACTAAATGAATTGTGCAGATTAAGGAAGGCGGCGGCCGTGCTGAGGGAGGAAGGGTTTAATACGGCAGCAGATCAGATCTGCGCACACAGCAGATATGTTATGTGTGTTAGGACAGTCCTATTAAGCAATAATTCAGGTCTATATGACAAGCCGGTGTGTCCTGGCGCGCCAAGTACAGCCGCAGCAGGGGACAGGTCAGTACGCCGCCACATGTGGAGGGGGCATCCAAAGAAAGGGCGGGCGGGGGGTGAACAACTCATTATATAAAGTCATTTACTGAGCAAAAAGCACAAACCACACAGCAAGGCTCCCAAAATGACCAGTATATTAGAACACAGGTTCAAGAGCTTTTCATGCAGTGGGAGAGTCTCTCAAAATGCTGTGCTCTGAGACAGAGGCAGGGAGATGGGGGAAGCATTCAGTAAATTCTTACTACTAAAATTGGTTTAATATACATTAGGGTAGTCAGGCAGAGGGAGTTGTGCTAAAGAGACAATGAATGCACAGAGCACAGAAGTGTGAGGAGGGACACATCCCAGTGCACTTTGAGAAGTACAATAAAATCATATAAGTCCTGCTGCTACTACCATACAAAGATCGATACACATCTCTCCAGGGACACATAACACTATGCACACAGCGCAGTGTGAGGTCTATTACATCTTCCGCGGAATGACATAGCACTGGCTGCAGAGAGCACAGAGCACAGTGTGAGGTCTGATTACACATCTCTCCAGGGACATACATAAACTGGCTGCCAGAGCACAGAGCAACGAGGTGAGGTCTGATTACACACTCTCCAGGGATAACACTGGATGCAGAGAGAACAGAGCACAGCAGGGGAGGTTCTGATAAACATATCTCCAGGGACACATACTAACACTGGCGGAGAGAGCACAGAGCACAGCCAGTGTGAGGTCTGAGATTACACATCTCTCCAGGGACAATAAATAACACTTGCTGAAGCGAGCACAGAGCCCAGCGTGTTGATGGTCTGATTACACATCTTCCAGGGACAATTAACATAACAATGCTGCGAGAGCACAGGGCACAGCAGTGTTGAGGTCTGCATTAAAATTTATATCCAGGGACCGTACATAAACATGCCTGCACAGAGACAGCAGTGTGAGGTATGATCACAATCTTACGGGACATACATACACTGCTACAGAGAGTACAGAGAACAGCAGTTTGTGAGGTATGATTACCACATATCTCTTAAAGGGACAAACATGCACGGCTGCAGAGAGCCCAGCAGTGTGAGGTCTGATTCACATCTCTCAGGGACAGTACATAACATGGCTGCACAGAGCACAGCAGTGTGAGGTATGATCACAATCTCCTCCGGGGGACAAACATAACAAAAAAAAAACATTTTTTTGGATGCAGAGAGCACAGAGACAGCAGTGTGAGGTCTTGTTACACATCTCTCCAGGGAACAATGACATAGCACTGGCCGCAGACAGCCAGCAGTGTTAGGTCTGATACACATTCTCCAGGGAACAATACATGAACGGTCTGCAAGAGCACAGCAGGTGAGGTTCTGCTACACATTCTCCAGGATAACACTGCTGCAGAGAGCACAGAGCCACCGCAGTGTGGGTCTTGATGACACATCTCTCCAGGGACAGTACAATAACACTGGCCTGCACTAGAGCAAGAGCACAGCCAGTGTGAGGTCTGCTGATTACAACATCTCTCCAGGGACAATATATAACACTGGCTGCAGAGAGCACAGAGCACAGCAGTGTGAGGTCTAATTACACATCTCTCCAGGGACAATACATAACACCGGCTGCAGTCCGCCTTCATCACACCTGCTGACAGGTTCCCTTTCAGTCACAATTAGAGATGAGGGGACCCGATAATTGGCCAGGAAGGGTCCTAACCCGAATTTAGACACAGGTTCCACTCTTCTCTAGTCACAGTATGAGACTACCACCCCCATCATTCACTGTCTCTAACATGTATTGGGTTGCAGCTTTTGTTCCCAGCAAGATCTGGACATTTTTGTGGCCAAATAGTAAAGTTCTCTTCAATCTTGTGGTTTGGTTTTCCATGTTGGCCCCTAACCTGCCCCGGATCACCCTGAGGGGGGGGAAATAGTTCTGCAGGAACCCAGATACTAGAGTCCAGCTCACTTTTGAGCTGTCCTATAGGAATATCCACCCACCTAGGATCACATTGATCAAGGGGGTCCTCACCCAGCTTTCCCAAAATACTGAAAGCAGGCCTCTGCTTTGCCAGGCTGCAGTAGAACAGAACCAGAACCGGGGCACACACACACTTGTATCTGGTTTTGGCAAAGCTGAGTGACAAGTCTAAACATCTGAAGGGAATCTCTTGAAGATTCATGAAAACTTAATGCAGCGGCAAAATAAGTTTTGGGAAACTTTAAAACGTGAAAATTTGAAAGATCGAAAATTGCAGCCAACACAAAAGCGCGGGACCCCCGGCAGATGTGAAGGGGTTAACCCTTTGTCATGCAGCCTGGGAATCTGAGGGTTGTCTGGGAATGGAGCGGAGCGGCCACTGCGCTGCCCTTATTTGGTAATTAGCTGCTGTCAGGGGAGGAGGAGGCCGGGAAGATGCAGGAGCAAATCCAGAGCGGAGGGGACCTGGATCCAGGGGCTGCGAGGAGGGGACCCAGGACACTATACACATATTGTACCATGATTTTGCTGGTTAGTCTTGTGTGGTGGCGCAGCACCGGTAGACAGAGACGGCAGACTGTGCCTGAGGGTGCGGTCGCTGATCTCCGAGCTCCTGCCAGCCGAGCATTGGGCCGTCTCCGCTGGTCAGTGAAAGCGACCTGCAGCAGTTGAAGATCTTGGAGGTGAGAGGACGCGTTACCACCAATGGAGCACCCGGAGTGCGGGGTGGAAAGTCTGAACACCAGTTAACATCGGAGGACCCACTCACCTGCCTTCAGGATATTCTGCTTCCCGACAGTTTTTGGCGCTCGCGGTTGGTGGTTTGTTTCACCAGAACCTCTTAGGACTCTTGGCACGGAATTGACACCCCGCGGTGACAAAGTAGGACAAGCCCTCCAGCAGTTTGGTCACTGCCTGAGAGACGGAGGATCGGAAGATACTGTGTGTCAGTTGTCTGCCTACAGTACGGTTCTTATACTCTAGTCACATCCAAAGCCGCACTCCGAGGAAAAAACCAGACCTCCAGCCAAAACTCCACAATGCACCCTGCACGAATTGTGAAGCCGCATCGGAGGTTGGAGAAAACGGATATGGACAGTGATACAATTCTCCATCCATATAATACAGGAGAGAAGAAGAGAAAATATAACTACAATGTAGCAGACTAGACTGACTCACACTGTGACAAGAGGGGGGAGTCGTGGATGAAGCTCTGGATGGGACTAGAGTAAGCAAGTAATGGAGCCATTTGGCTTAGCTGTGCCTCTTAAATGGGCAATGACATGCTGGGACTGTAGTGTCCGGGGTTAGCGTCTTGCGTCACCACCTCTCATTTGGTGATGTCGTTCCCTTATCCAGTCCCGGCGATGGAATGACAGGACTTGCATGGCGTTCATTAGCCAAATCAGATCTGCACCTCGGCTGGCGAACTGGACAATGGCGAAGGCTTCCTTGTCTTCTTTAACGGGAGAGTCCCGATCTAAGAGACGAGGGATCAGGGTCACCAAGCCAAAACCCAGGATCTTCCAGTCCATGCGCCCCGGGGGCACAACCCCGCAGCATCACCGGCTTCTCTCTCATTCCTTGTCTATGGGGACTGTTGGTGCTGTGGACCAGGTGTTGGTGCAGAGATGCCGCAGCCGCAGTAGGAGTTTCTAGAGAGAAGAGGGAACATGGAGTCTAGAGGTCCAGCCCAGCGCGCCTCACACCCCCGGGTATACACGCCGTACCTCGGTTACCAGGCGTTCCTCCTCCCGCAGGGGGTCGGGTCAGCTCAAAGATGGAAGAGATATTCATTGCCCTCGGACGGACACCAGCGGACACTTTATCTTCTCAGAGTACGATGCAGATCCTGGCGTGGGGGTCGGGATCAGTTCTGCGTCATTGATAAGTCCAATGGGATCGTCATGGAACAATGAGGATTAAATTCAGGCAGGCTGACATAGGATCTATGTACTGGATCCAAGCACCGCGGGATGAAACGCTATAGGGAACACTAATGGGGCCACCACTCGAATTCACAATATGTTGGGGTAAGCCTCTGCACGCATCCAATTTTATAGCCATCCTGCAGCTTCACACAATAATGTATGGTGTCATAACAGCCACCCTCCTGCAGTTCTAACAGTAACCGAATACAGCCACAAACCTCAAACACTTTTACACTCAACAATCAGAGTATCTTTGCAGACCAGAATAGAAACAGCTCCACAATGACCGCTCAGGATACAACACCCACGCATGAGGCCCGGCAGCCAGTGTTCTACTTACACGATCCTCATATGGGCATATACAAGGTTTTAATCCTCCAAGATCCTGCCAGTGACAGATTGCCCCATTATAGAAAATACTTAGAAAAGAATCACCGCATTGAGTACTGGCACGATTTTGCTAATCTCGAAGCGCCGCGGTCACCATGGATCCAAGCATCGGGAAGCAGACAATGCCTTTCATATCAGATCATGAAAGGGGAGGAGGAAGTAGGAAAGCAGAGATGCGAGCACAATGTAAGGAAGGATGGGCAGTATGGGTTAAAACAAGCCAGCCTGAGCGGTGGCCATGCTATAAGGGATGGTAGCTATCGTCTAGGTCATTACTCACGAACTAGCTCCAGGCAACTGCATCCTAGTCAGGATTTACCGGGGAAAAAGAACAGGAAAGCGAGGTTCATCAGGCGGCGGGAAAGTGGTGGGCCGGGGTAGGATCATGGTCACGGGCCAGCGGAGCCCGAGGAGAAGAGAGCGCGTCAGGCTCCTCGGGGGAGTTACTCACCTCAGCCGCTAGTAATGCCACAGTGGCAAGATGCTTGAACCGAAACAGGACTGTTCCATATCCGGGCCCCCTCGCAAGGGCGTTGCTGCTGCACACACTGAATTACAGATTAAGAATCAGCTCTTAAAGGGGTCCTCCACTATAGTCTCTCAGAGATACTCTCTGGGGCAACTATTTAGAGTACTTGCTGACGTTCACTGGACTGCAAGGCGCAAAGATACCACAGGGATTCAAAACTATGCAGACAACATGCTAGGGAACCCTTACATTTAGCCATAGAATCAATCGGGCAGACTAATTTGTTCACATAGTTGTAAAACATGCAACTGGTGGGATCTTCAGAAGGGCGAGCACTTACCTCACCTCCCATAAACTTGGAGTGTGGCTGACGTGGCCGACTGTCGACGGGTAGTCCGCCGAGAAACACGTACTGCTTCTCTGTGTCATCGCAGGTACAGAACTTCTCCTGGTCAGCGTGGAAGAGCCGGACCACATCGCCTGCAGACAGACAGGAGGGTCACAAAGGGGCAGAAGGGGCGAGGGGCTATTCCACTTACACCTAAAGGGCGCAGGAAGTCACTGATCTAGAGCCCCAGCAGCCACCAGGCGACCATCATCTATCGCACACCCAACGAACATCCAGGGGGCCACATTACAGAGTACCTCTAGAGCCGCCATTGTGGACCATCAGAACCCCAGGAAAAGAAACACTTCTGGAGGTAAGTGACGTCTTCCCAGGGTCCAAGGTCTCCTTCTGAGGAATATGGGTCCATCAAGGTCCCAAGAATTCAGAATAAAAACCTGGCATCCGTTCTGGTGCTCACCTTGTAAGGAATGTCGTCCTTGTTGTCGCGCTCATTTCATGAACGAACAATCTTCCAACTGGTGTTACAATCACAGAATTCACCTGAAGATAAAGAACATTACCCAACAAGAAGAGCAAAAAAGGACAGGAGAGGGGGAAACACAAACATACACACAACTACACTCCCCATAGTGTCCGGAAAAGAGAACACCCCAGCCCTGAGTGGGCCCCGGAGTAGAGTAACCCTAGCAGATTATATAAAGGGATGGAAGAACCACTAATACTAAATCCCCTCACAGCATCACCTCATTACATCCCTGTCTATCGCCAGCTGAGGCTATGATGGAGAGGCTGCCCAGCATTTACTGGGTTAAGCACAACTTTATCTCCAATTACCACCTGAAAGAAAACACAATCATCAAAGAGAAGAAGCTACGCTTGTAAGGAAGACATAATATCCCTTGTCAGATACCAATCTGCCCCATGTACAGAATAGAATATAAAAGCCCCATGTACGAATATACAATACTGCCCCCTATGACAAGAATATAACTATATAATATGCCCCTATGTACAGAGAATGAACTACTATAATACTGCCCTCTATGGACAGGAATAAACTATCATATGCAGTACAAACTATACTATAATATGCCCCTAGTACAGAGAATATAACTACTATATACCTGCCCCCTAGTAAAGGAATATAATACCATAATACTGCCCCCTATGTACAGGAATATAACTACTATAATACTGCCCCCTATGTACAAGAATATAACTCTTATAATGCATAGAAGAATCTAGCCCCTATTAGGTACTAAAACTGCCGACAGTAATATACTACTAGAATACTGCCCCCTATGTACAGGAATATCACTACTATAAATTGGCCCCATATGTACCAGAATAAACTACTATAATACCTGCCCTTCATGTACAGGAATATAACTACTAAATACTGCCCCTGATGTACAAGATATAAATTCACTCTATAATACGCCCCACTATGTACAAGAATATAATACTATAATACTGCCCCCTAGTACAGGAATATTAACTACTATAATACGCCCCTCATGTACAAGAAATAAACACTACTATAATACTGCATCCCTATGTACAAGGAATATAACATATATAATACTGCCCCTATGTCAAAATATAAACTACTATAATATGCCCCCTATGTACAGGATATAAAACTACTCATATACTGCCCCCTTCTAGGATATAACTTATATATACCATGAGAATATAACATATAATACTGCCCTATGTACAGGAATATAAACTACTATAATACTGCCCCTAGCAGATACACAAACTTCCATGTACAGGAAAACTAAATACGATCTATACGAATAATATAATATGCCTCTATGCAATATACACTAATATGCTAGTCAGGAATATAACTATATAATATGCCCCGCAGGTCCAGGAATATAACACTTATACTGGCCCCCTATGTACAGAAAATAACTACTATAATACTGCCCCTAGGAGAGCAGCAGAGGAAGGGAGTTAATAATGCTCACATAATGATACAATGTTCCTAATTAAATGGAAGATGTCCACGGAGGGGGGACACATTGTTGTGTTTTTGGGAATAATCTCATTAATAGGTGGTAGTATAAGGAGCGGTGGGTGGAGGGGAGGGGGGGGGCTGTTTGCAAGGCTAGGGTCCTCAGATATTGGGTCAGGTTGAATACATTGTATCTCAGATTATTAAGACTTTCATTGAATTCTTCCTTTTATAATAAGACGAGGCGGAGGAGGAGCAGAGCAGTGATAACATCGCTCCCTGTATACAGAGCCTCTATGGAAGCTGCACAGGTTAGTACCCAGCTTTCCCAGACACAGATCAAGTAGAAATGCCATCAGACCATTTAAGGTACAAAACATTGAACCCTTTGATAGAAAAAGGGGGGAGGACTTGTCCCCCAGCCGAAACTCACACTTATCAACCCAATAGAGCGAAGCTGATAGAAAGGCTCTGAATGAAAAACAGGAGCCTTCATTCCAGCTTCAATCAAACGTGCACTCGCACCGTTCTTCTCCAGGAGCGCAGGGACGGCGCATCACCGTTTCAGGTACTTTACTCTTTAATGGAGACGCAACTAAGGAAAAAGACAGATTAGTGAGTGCAGCTCTGGGGTTATAATACAGGATGTAAACTCAGGACAGTACAGGATAAGTACTGTCATGTATTTGTACACAGTGATTGCACCAGCAGCAGAATAGTGCGTGCAATCTGGGTTAATAAAGGATGTAACTCAGGATCAGACAGGTAAGTAAGTCATGTATGAACAGTGACTGCACCAGCAGCAGAATAATAGTGATGTGGCAGCTGTGGAGTATTAATACAGGATTGTAACTCAGATCAGTACAGGATACGTCATGTCAGGTAGTACACATGGACTGCACCAGCAGCAGAATAGTCAAGTGCAGCTCTGGAGTATTAATACAGGATTGTAAACAGGATCAGTACAGGATAAGTAAGTCATGTATGTACCACAGTGACTGCACCAGCCAGCAGCAGCATCGTGAGTGCAGCTTGGGGATAATACAGGATGTAACTCAGGATCAGTACAGGATAAGTAAAGTCATGTATGTACACAGTGACATGCACCAGCAGCAGAATAGTGAGTGCAGTCTGGGTATAATACAGGATGTAACTCAGGATTCCAGGACAGGGATAAGTAAGTCATGTATTTGTACACAGTGACTGCACCAGCAGCAGGAAAATCGTGAGTGCAGCTCTGGGTATTTATTAACAGGATTGTAACGCAGTATCAGTACAGGATAAGTAATGTCACTGTATGTACACAGTGACTGCACCAGCAGCAGATAGTGAGTGAGCTTCTGGGGTATAATACAGGGAGTTGTAACTCAGGATCAGTACCAGGATAAGTAATGTCATTATGTAACAGGGACTGCAACAGCAGCAAATAGTGAGTGCAGCTTCTGGGGTTAATAAAGGAGTAACTCAGGATCAGTACAGGATACGTAATGCATGTATGTACACAGTGACTGCACCAGCAGCAGCAGAATGTGAGTGCAGCTCTGGGGTTATAAATACAGGATGTAAATCAGGATCAGGACAGGATAAGTAATGTCATGTTATGTACACAGTTGACTGCACAGCCAGCAGAATAGTGAGTTGACAGCTCTAGGGTATAATACGGATGTAACTCAGGATCAGTACAGGATAAGTAATGTCATGGATGTACACAGTGACTGCACCAGCAGAAGGAATATGAGTGCAGCTCTGGGATATAATACAGGGATGTAAATCAGGATCGACAGGTAAGTAATGTCATGTATGTTTACCACAGTGACTGCACAGAAGCAGAATAGTGAGTGCAGCTCTGGGGTATAATACAGGATTGTAACTCAGGATCAGTACAGATAAAGTAATGTCATGTATGTAAAGATGATGCACCAGCAGCAGAAGTAGTGAGTGCCAGCTCTGGGATATAATACAGGATGTTGTACCTCAGGATCAGTTACAGATAAGTAATGTCATGTATGATACACAGTGATGCACCAGCAGCAGATAGGTGAGTGCAGCTCTCAGTATAATACAGGATGTAGCTCAGGATCAGTACAGGATAAGTAATGTCATGTATGTACCCAGTGACTGCACCAGCAGCAGAATAGTGAGTGCAGCTCTTGGGGTATAATACAGGATGTAACTCAGGTCAGTACAGATAAAGTAATGTCATGTTATGTACGCATGACTGCACCAGCGCAGAATATGAGGTGCAGCTCTTGGGATATACAGGAGTAATCAGATCAGTACAGGATAAGTATGTCATGTATGTACACAGTGATGCACCAGCAGCAGAATAGTGAGTGCAGCTCTGTGTCTAATACAGGGATATGTACTCAGGATCAGTACAGGATAAGTAATGGCATGTATGTACACAGTGACTGCACAAGCAGCAGAATAGTGAGTGCACTCTGCAGTATAGTATAGGACAGGATTGTAGCTCAGGATCAGTAAGATAAGTAATGTCATGTAGGTTACACAGTGACTGCACCAGCGCAGAATAGTGAGTGCAGAGCTCTGGGGTTCAGACAGGATTGTACCTCAGGATCAGTTACAGGATAAGTAATGTCAGGTATGTACACGTTGACTCAACCAGCAGACGAATAGTGAGTGCAGCTCGGGGTATAATACAGGATGTAACTCAGGATCAGGAAAGGATAAGTAATGTCATGTATGTACAACCGTGACTGCACCAGCAGCAGAGAATAGTAGTGCAGCTTCTAGGGTTATAATTACTGGATGTCAACTCAGGATCAGTACGGATAAGTAAGCATGATTACACGTGACTGCACCAGCAAGCAGAATAGTGAGTGCAGCTCGGGGATATAATACAGGGAGTAACTAAGATCAGTACAGGATAATAATGTCATTATGTACGCAGTGACTGCACCAGCAGCAGAATAGTGAGTGAGCTCTGGGTATAAGACAGGATTGTCACTCAGGATCAGTACAGGACTAAAGCAGTCATTATGTACAGTGGACGGCCCAGCAGCAGAATAGTGAGTGCAGTCGGGGTATATTAATACAGGATGTAACTCAGGATCAGTACAGGAATAAGTAATGTCATGATGTACCAAGTGACTGCACCAGCAGCAAGACTAGTGAGTGCAGCTATGCAGTATAATAACAGGATGTAGATCAGGATCGTACAGGATAAGTAATGTCATGTATGTACACAGTGACTGCACCAGCAGCAGAATAGTGAGAGGAGCTCTGGAGTATAATACGGTGTAAACTCAGATCAGTACCAGGATAAACCCATAATGTAAGTATGTACACAGTGAATGCACCAGCAGCAGAATAGTGAGTGCAGCTCGGAGTATAATACAGATGTAACTCAGGATTCAGTACATGATAAGTAATGTTCATGTATGTACACAGTGACTGCACCAGCAGCAGGAATAGTGAGTGCAGCTCTGCGGTATAATACAGGATAAAGAATGTCATGTAGGTACACAGTTAACTGCACCAGCAGCAGAATAGTGAGGCAGCTATGGGGATAATACAGGATGTAATCAGGATCGTACAGGATACAGTAATGTCATGTTGTACACAGGGACTGCACCAGCAGAGATAGTGAGTGCAGCTCTGGCGTATAATACAGGGATGACTCAGGGATCAGTACAGGATAAGTATGTCATGTATGTACACCGTGACTGCACCAGCAGCAGAAAGTGAGTGCAGCTCTGGGGTATTAATAAGGATAAGTAATGTCATGTATGTACACAGGGACTGCCACCAAGCAGCAGAATGTGAGGTGCAGCTCTGGGGTATAATACAGGATTGTAACTCAGGATCAGTTACAGGATAAGTAATGTCATGTATGTACCACAGTGACTGCACAGCAGCAGAATAGTGAGGCAGCTCTGGAGTATAAATAAAGGAGGTAACTCAGGTCAGTAAGGAAAGTAAATGTCATGTATGTTACAAATGACTGCACAGCAGCAGATAGTGAGTGCCGTCTGAGTAAATACAGGATTGTAACTCAGGATCAGTACAGGATAAGTATGTCATGTATTTGTAACACAGGGACTGCACCAAGCAGACAGAATAGTGAGGCAGCTCTGGGGTATAATAAGGAGTAAAGGGTCAGTACCGGATAAGTAAGGTATGTATGTTACACAGTGCTGCACCAGCAGCAGAATAGTGAGTGCAGCTCTGGGAGTATAATACAGGATGTAACTCAGGACTCAGTACATCAGGACAGGATAAGTAATGTAATGTATGTACACAAGTGACTGCCACCAGCAGCAGAATAGTGAGTGCAGATAGGGGGTATAAGACAGGATGGTAACTCAGGATCAGTTAAGGATAAGTAATGTCATGTAGTACACAGTGACTGCACAGCAGCAGAATAGTGAGGTGAGCTCTGGAGTATAATACAGGATGTTTAATCAGGATCAGTACAGGATAGTAATGTCACTATATACGGACACAGGACTGCTACCTGGATTAACATTTCCATACTGGATGACTGATCCCAGGAGCTTGCGATTCTCGGTTTCATTCTGCTTTTTCTCCAGGTCTGCTGCTGCTATTAGAGGAAACAGAAGATTTATCATCACCAGATTGCAGTAAGTGTAGTAGCATCTCATCACACAGGGGCAGATAATACTCAGACAAAAATCGAGGATTTAATAGGGAACATGTGAAAATCTAGAATATATATTTTACACAATTACACTTCTATTATACATTATTTTCCCGGCCCCTCCCCGCCGTGGCCCCTCACGTGGCTGCATCCTGGGCCTTCGTGTAGCTTGTTGAGCAGGCGGTTGTCGGTGGTGAGCCGCTCCGTTTTGCGGCTTTCCGAACTGTTTCTGTGCGGAGTATTCTGTTCATGGGGCCAGAGGTCGAAAAGAGACGTCTGGAAGAAGAGAAGACACAAGGGCCTGTAGGGTCTGCACGTGGTGGGCAGGCAGCAGGGGCCACCCTGACCAGAAGCGGGCACAGGATTAGGACGATAAGGGGGCCGACAGCTGGAGCTTATGGTGCAGGAAACTAAATTGAAATTGTGGGCGCAAGGGGATAAGGACAGGCGGCCGCTTGCTGCAGGGAGGAAAGGGTTAATAGACAGCAGCATCAGATCTGCGCAAACAGCAGCATATGGTTATGGGTGTTATGGACAGTCCCTTAAGCAATTAATTAAGGGTCTATATGACAAGCGGTTGTGTGTCTGGCGCGCCCAGTTACAGCCGCAGCAGGAGGCACCAGGTAGCGCCGCAAATGGGTGGGGCCATCCATAAGAAAGGGGCGGGCGGGTGACAACCTATTATAATAAAGTAATTTACATGAGCAAAGCCACAAACCACAAAGCCCAATGGCTCTTTAAAAGACCAAGTTTATTAGACACAGTAATCTAGGCTTTTCATGCAGCTGGGAGAGTCCTCACATCTGCTGTGCTCGGAGCAAGGGCAAGGATTGTGGGGGAAGTTCATCAGTAAATTCTTAATACTAATTCTGGTTAACTAATAATAGGGTACTCAGGCAGAGGGCGGTGTTGCTAAAGAGCAAATGATGCAAGCACAGAGCCACAGCAGTGTGAGGAGGACACATCCCCAGTGCACTTTGAGAAGCTACAATTAAAACTCAATATTAAAGTCCTGATGCTACTACCATACAAAGATCTGATTAAACATCTCTCCAGGGCAAACTAACACTGGCGCACAGAGCACAGAGCACAGCAGTGTGAGTCTTGATTACACATCGTACAGGGACAATACATTAGCACTGGCTGCAGAGAGCCCAGCAGTGTGAGGGGTCTGATACACATCTCTCACAGGGACACTACATAGAAAGGTGCACAGAGCAAAGCAGTGTGAGGTCTTGTTACAAATCTCTCAGATAACACTGGCTGAGAGAGCACAGAGCACAGCATGTGAGGTCTGATTACAAAATTTCTCTCCAGGGACATACATAACACTGGCTGCAGAGAGCACAGAGCACAAGCAGTGTGAGTCTGATACACATCTATCAGGGACAATACTAACACTGGATCTGCAGAGTCCTTCCTCGCGGCACAGAGGCACAGCCAGTGTGAGGTCGATTACACACTCCCAGGGACAAATACATAACACTGGCTGCAGAGAGAACAGGGCACAGCAGGTTTTTTTGAAGGTCTGATTACACATTCTCCAGGGACAGTCCATAACACTGGGCCTGCACCTCAAGAGCAACAGCAGTTGTGAGGGTCTGATCACACACTCTCCGGGGACAATACATAACACTGGTGCAGAGAGCACCAGAGAAGCAGTGTGAGGTATGATTACACATCTCTCCAGGGACATACATAGCAATGGCGCACAGAGAGACCAGACAGTGTGAGGTATGATTAAATCTCCAGGGACAGTCATACAACTGGCTGCACAGAGACCACAGCAGTGTGAGGTTGATCACACATCTCTCCGGGGACAATACATAACACTGGCTGGGACTGCCAGAAGAGAGCACAGAGCACAGCAGTGTGAGTCTGATACACAATCTCTACAGGGGACAATACATAGGCCACTGGCTGCAGAGGAGCCCAGAAGTGTGAGGTCTGATACATCTACTCAAGGGAAACTACATAGAACGATGCACAGTAGCACAGCAGATGTGGGTCTGATTACACATCTCTCAGGATAACACTGGCTGCCAGGGAGAGACAGAGCAACAGCAGTGTGAGGTTGATTACACATATCTCCAGGGGACGTCATAACACTGGATGCACCAGCGCAAAGAGACGCAGTGTGTGAGGATGATTACACATCTATTCCAGGGGACAATATATAACACTGGCTGCAGAGAGCACAGAGCACCGCCAGCGTGAGGTTATAATTACACATCTCCTCCAGGGACAATACATAAACAATTGGCTGAAAGTCGCCTTCATCACCACCTGCGGACAGGTTCCCTTATCAGTCACAAATTAGAGATGAGGGGGACACGATAATGGCCAGGAAGGGTCCTAACCGAATTTTAGACACAGGTTCCGCTCTTCCTCTAGTCACAGTATGCGACTACCACCCCCATCATTCCCCTGTCTCTAACAGGATGGGTTCAGCTTTTGTTCCCGCAAAGATCTGAGACATTTTGTGGGCAAAAATAGTAAAGTTCTCTTCAATCTTGTGGTTTGGTTTTCCATGTTGGCCCCTAACTGCCCGGAATCACCCTGAGGGGGGGGAAATAGTTCGGCAGGAACCCAAATTACTAGAGTCCAGCTCATTTGAGCTGTCCTATAGGAAATATCACCCACTAGGAGCACATTGATCAAGGGGGTCTCACCCAGCTTTCCCCAAAATACTGAAAGCAGGCCCTTGCTTGCCAGGCCTGCAGTTAGAACAGAACCAGAACCGGGGCACACACACCACTTGTTATCTGGTTTTTGGCAAAAGCTGAGTGACAGTCTAAACATTCTGAGGTAATCTCTTGAAGATTCATGAAAACTTAATCAAGCGCAAATAGTTTTGGAAACTTTTAAAACGTTAAAAGTGAAAGATCGAGAATTGACAGCCAACACCAAAGGCGCGGGCCACCCCGACGTGTAAGGTGTTAGACCCTTGTCAGTGCACCTGGATGGAATCTGAGGGTTTGTCTGGAATGGCGCGGAGCGGCCAACTGCGCTGCCCTTATTTGGTAATTAGCTGCTGTCAGGGAGGAGATGCCGGGTAAGATGCAGGGCAAAACCAGAGGCGTGAGGGCTGACTGGATCCAGGGGCTGAGGGAGGAGGGACCCAGGAGGAATGCAGGGTCCAAGGGGTAGCAGCAGGAGGATACCCTACAACAGAGGAAGGGACCACCCACTCCTTAAGTCCACATACACTTGCAATGGGGACAGTACAACGATCTATTGCTCCCTGGTATCAGCCACATGAGAGGCCAATGAAGGGTTACTGCTCAGCGCAGCCAAGAGAAGGGGATGATGGGAGCTGCCAGGAATTGAGGTTAATACATGGCACATAAGAGGGACAGGGATGGAAAAACAAGCAAATCAGCAATCTTTGTAGAGCTCCGTAATCTGCGTATAATAGGGGGTAACCCTTTATGTGCCAAAGCAGAGGAAAGAGCGAAGAGAGACTCCAGCCAGAGCCGCAGATTATCGCACAAGCAGAAACCTCCAGAAAAAGCCTCTACACAAATCATCATTGTGTTATATGGATCCTGAGCAGCGGCCGCCACAATCTCATCCCCAGAACTAATTCTGTACCAGATCAGGAAGGACAAGACAAGAGCTACAGCACCCGCACCACATCACATCTCCATTATACTCCAGAGCAGCAGCCACAGTTCTGCATGAACTTCGAGGCACGAATCATGAGGGTTGCCTATCATTTGTAACTAAATTCTGAACCAAGGACTCCTCACCGATGTACTTGGGATATGTATATAGTAAGTTAATGTCATGTATGTACACAGTGACTGCACAGCAGCACAGAATAGTGAGTGCAGCTCTGGGTATAATACAGGATGGGTAATTCAGATCAAGTGCAGGATAAGTAATGTCATGTATGTACCGTGACTGCAACCAGCAGCAGAACGTGAGTGAAAGCTCTGGGTTAGAATACAGGTGCTTAAATCAGGATCATACAGGATAAGTAATGTCATGTATGTACACAGTGACTGCACCAGCAGCAGAATAGTGAGTTGCAGCTGGGGTATGATAAACGGATGTAACTCGGGTCAGTACAGATAAGTAATGTCATGTATGTACCACAGGTGACTGGCACCAGCAGCAGAATAGTGAGGTGCACGCTCTGGGATATAATACAGGATTGTAACTCAGATGATCAGTACAGATAATACTGTCATGGTCTGTACACAGTGACGCACCAGCAGCAGAAAGTGAGACGCAGCTCTGGGTATAATACACGGGTGTTGTTGTGGAACTCAGGATCAGTACAGGATAATAATGTCATGTATGTACACAGTGACCTGACAGCACAGAATGTGAGTGCAGGCTCTGGGGTTAATTACAGGGGATGTAACTCAGGATCAGTACAGAATAAGTATGTCATGTAAGTACACGTGCTGCACCAGCAGCAGAATATGAGTGTCGACTCTGGAGTATAATTAAGATGTAACTTCGAGATCACGTAAGATAGTAATGTATTGTTGTACACAGGACTGCACCAGCAGCAGAATAGTGACGTCAGCCTGGGGTATATACAGAGTAACTCGGATCAGTACCGGATAGTAATGTCTGTAATAACATACTGACGCACCGCAGCAGAATAGTAGTGCAGCTTGGAGTATACATACAGGATGTAACTCAGGCATGCAGTACAGATAAGTAATGTCTTATGTACACAGTTGACTGCACCAGCAGATTAGTGAGTGCAGCTCTGGTATAGTACTAATACAGATGTAATCAGGATCAGTACAGGAATAAGTAATGTCATGATTATGTACACAGGGACTGACAACAGCAGCAGAATAGTGTGTTCAGCTCGGAGTATAATACAGGATGTAACTCACGGATCAGTTGCAGGATAAGTAATGTCCATTAGTACATGACTGCCACCCAGCAGAATACCAGAATAGTGAGCGCAGCATGGGGTATAATACGGGGATGTACACTCAGATCATACAGGTACGTAATGTCATGTTGTACCAAAGTAACTGCACAACAGCAGATAGTGAGTGCCAGCTCTGGGGTATAATACGGAGTACTCAGGATCAGTACAGGAAAGTAATGTCATTCGATGTAACACAGTACTGCACCCCAGCACAGAATAGTGAGTGCAGCTCTTGGGGTATAATACAGGATGTTGTTAGATGTAACTCAGGATCAGTACAGGATAAGTAATGTCATGTATGTACATAGTGACTGCACCAGCAGCAGAATAGTGAGTGCACCAGCAGCACCATATCTCTATTACACGTAGGCTCCTACATGACTGATCTCAGAGCTCATGATGAAGCAGGGACCTTGTAGAGGGTTGTGGCCCCTTTAGGAGCGCTGCACATGATACAGTCAGAGTAACATAGTAACCAGAGACGTGATGTCAGCATCAGTAACAATGTGTAAAACATTTCCGTGCAGAGAGGAGCCACTTTGGAGCAGTGGGATTTGTGTATACACTTGCGACACCCTGGTATGTAAACTCCAGCGTCTCGCGGAAGAGTCCGGCGCTCCAGGATTCTCATTACGAGTGAAGGCTCCAGGTACCAGACGCGCTGCACCGGATCCTCACTGTAAGGAGATGGGAGAATCCCAGAAACAAGTCGGATTGTTCCAAGACACTGAGCAATCTGCTTACATTACAAGGAAACTGCTGCAGGAAAGCCCAAAGCAGAAGATACAGACAGGAGGGATGGGGGAGGGGAGAGGGACCCAGACCGGAGCGCAGGGGAGCAGGGAAAAGCACCTGGAAGGATCCGGTCACTCAGTCCGTTACAATGTGTCAGCCGCTTGCAGAGATAATGGGGCATCCTCTGGCATCACTGCCCTTAAAGGGGTTTTCCCACAATATACATTTATGCCCTCTCCAAGTCCCCTGTAATTGGGCTTCTGGGATCAACTTGTCCTGTAAGTCCTATCCAAATCTGTGGCACAGGATGAGCAAATCCTAAAAATCCCGTCTCTATTGGACAGTGCAAGGGGATTGCAGTCCGACAACCCTGACACATTCCTCATTGTGTAGGGCTTAATGTACATTACAGACAACCCCTTTAATAAGCCACTAAGCAACTACAACAAATATAGAATATTAGTAGCAGATGTGATTATTAGGGTTCAGGCATCACGAGTCCCACAAGCAACAACCTGCCCCTATACCCAGAGATTGGGATCACCACCCAGCGAG
Organism: Engystomops pustulosus; assembly: GCA_019512145.1. Lineage (NCBI taxonomy): Eukaryota > Metazoa > Chordata > Amphibia > Anura > Leptodactylidae > Engystomops > Engystomops pustulosus. Next base: position 85,850 of record WNYA01001067.1, read on the forward strand.
GGGACGGGTGCAGCAAGATCTCCGATCCCCAGGAATAGGAAACAATCTATAGCCACGGAGGCCGAGAGCTAAAGATCCCCCTCCCCCCATGATCTGGAGCTGAGAATAAGGGGGCCCCCAGACACAATAGGACTGAACCCCCAGGAATACCACTGCCGGATCCCCATCCGTGCCCGAGCTGGAGGTAAACCTTTAACACTCTACCACTTACCTCGAAACTTTTTAGGAGGGTTATTGAGGTCACCGGCTTCAGGCTGCACCACACAGCGGTCGTCCACCAAACTGCAGCAAGACACAAGACATCAGTAATGGAGCCCAGAGTTACCCCAAATATCACACAGGAGGGGGGAGAAAAGTATCATCTACAATAACGCAGATGTATACAAGGTGTCACCGGCGTCTCACCCCAGGGTGCTGATAAATCCATTGACCGACCCCTCGGCGTACAGGGACACGATATCCCCCACATGGAGGAAGCTCGACATCTTATCCGACATGTTTGCTGATCCTGAAGAAGGGAGAAGAGAAAAGATATTAAACAAGGACGATGCCAAGGTGACACTGGCGCAGAACCGATGCCGGTGCCAGCTCTGTGCCCTCTTATCTGTGGATCCTCCAGCCTCCAGTGCAGCACACGGATCCCAGAGCCGTCCATCACCCGGAGGGAGGGGGGGCAACATTAACCCTTATTTACAGGTGGCACCACAGCAGCAGTCAGAGGTGCGGGCAGGGTGGGCAGCGCTCACCTGGGAGTCCTCAGCAGCGTTGTGTCCCGGCCTCACAGCAGCCGCCCGTCGCCCTGACAAGAGATGGAACAATTATTACAAAACGCGGAGAAGATTCAAGAACGGATAAAACCGCTAAACTAATAAGTCTCGTGACACTACCCTAAAGGGAACCTGTCAGCGTGTTATTAGTAGCAGCAGGACTGTGAAATTGTAGATTCTGAATTGGGAGGGGGGGGGGGGTATATCCTCACACTGCTGTGCTCTCAACTGCTGAGCAGCCCATCCCCCCTTGAGAAGTGGACAAGATATTAGATGGGGTCCTGCACCGATCCGTGTGTTACCTGCTCAGTATTACTACAGCAACGTCAGATTGAACGCACCCATCGCCCAGGGACAACCCTTTCCATAGGCAACAGGATATCACATTACTCAGCTGCGCCATTCTATGGGGTGAAGCCTAGTACATAAATATCCCATACATCACCCCGTCTGCCATCTCCCTGGATGGTGATAAGATAAGACGGGTGCGGACACCACCGCTTCCTGCAACACAGGTACCGAGCCTAGGAGTGACCACAGCGATACACCTGCTCAACGGCGCCCTCTATAGGTCAGCATCAGAGGTGCCCTCTGACCCCACAGAACGACCCCCCCCCCTCCCTCTACAAACACCCCCACAAGTGGCGCCCTCTATAGGCCAGCATCAGAGGGGCCCTCTACAAACACCCCCCCAAGTGGCGCCCTCTATAGGTCAGCATCAGAGGTGCCCTCTCCTGACCCCACAGAACGACCCCCCCTCCCTCTACAAGCCAGCATCAGAGGTGCCCTCTACCAACCCCCCACAGCAGGATATGTAGTTTAGTAATGGAAACAAATGTTGCGCTGATTAATACATTCCCCTTACAATGTATCTCTATGGGGGCGGCTTAATGTATTATAGCCCAACCACAATGCATTATGGGGTAGCACCCCCCCCCCCAATAAGCTTTACATGATGACCAATCGCTATAGAATTCTACAAGGATTCCCTGCCGCCATCTTCCAGACCAGGAGGGAGGGCAGAAAGCCGTTGCGGGTCTGCAGAGCATCGCACATCCATATGTAACATATTCCAGACTTTTCATGGACCTGCGCCTCCCTGGAATTGCTCTTTTTGACATCATGTCATCCACACAACCCCCAGGAGGACCCTCTGCCCGTCCCCCACTATAGCAGGGTCCTGTGACCTGGACAGCAGGAATAGTGAAGGGATCCTGCAGATTCTGTCTTGCATCCATCTTCATTCTACTGTCCTCTGTTATCAGCCATCTGAGGATAGGAAGAAAGACAGGAACCCTTCCACCCCTCCAGTGCTGGATACCTCACATTCAAATCACATTTTTAACTACAAAGTGAATTTTTTTGCACCTTTTGTTAAAGGAAATCTCCCACCAGAGAATCCATCCTGATAAACCAGGGACATTAATCATAAATCCAGGCCCCGGGACTACGGGATCTTCTTATACCTGTTATCCATGATTACCAGCCCGAAGTGCTCTGGGAGGGGGGTGGGAGGAGCCTCTCCGTTCTGTAGCTTCACAGGCTGTTACAATGTGTAAGAACATTTCCCCACTCCCATTGGGTGAGATCACATGAGGTAGCGTAGGGAAGGAGACAGTGTAACAGCCTGTGAAGCTGCAGCACAGTGGGGCTCTGGTAATGGCTCATTGGCATAATTATAAAAGTTGATTTTACATCAATAAGGCCATGGATAACAAATATAAACATTAAGTGCCTAGTTTATCAGAGTTGATTCGGATGGTAAATCCCCCCCCAGACTCTAGTGGTAATGATCAGCCCCAGGTGGGCACAGGGTCGCCCCCAGTAAGCGCGGAGCTTCTATCTGCAGGATTTTATGACAGTCATCTGTGAGGCTGACGGTTATGATCCGGGACCTGCCGCCATCTTTATAGAAATCTCTACACATAAAAGGCGACCTCCCAGACAGCGCGGGGCGAGGCGGGGGGAACCGGGGGCCTCACCGCCGCTAAATCCTCCAAAACTCAACTTTAATGACCCCTGGAGACAAGATCCTGACAGGATTCTCGGATGAACGGAAAACCTTAAGTAAATAATCCTTAAAGATCTCATAAAGCAGCAGAGACTCCGCCACATGAATCCTGTCCAAGTTTGGCGTTCTCTCTCCCGTATTGTTTCACGAAACGTGCGGCCGCCATCACAGGAGACGGGGGGCTGCCAACCAGCAACATCAGACAACCCCAGGAGGAGCAATAATACAGCACGAAGACAAGACCCCAGGAGCAGCAGGGGGGGGCAATATCCATCGGGTGCTTAATATAGTCTTAGAGGGAACCTGTCAGCAGCTGTGACCATACAGACTGCAGCCAGAGTTATGTATTGTCCCTGGAGAGATGTGTAATCAGACCTTTCCTTTGTGTACATTAGTAGCTGCAGGACTGTGAAATATGGGTTTATATTCCAGGATTGTAGCTTCCTCAAGTGCACTGGGGGCGTGTCCTCACACTGCTGTGCTCTGTGCATTAGAACAGTGTATAGTCTGTTCTCCCCCCCCGCCATTCTGATAACAATAACTTTTCTGTTGTCAGCGTACGGACTGCAAGGGAGGTGAGGATTTCAATGCTGCCATTTTGAGGACTGTACGACCCATTTATCACTTTTTATTCAATTTTTGTACAATTTTTTTTACATAAGCATTTTAATAGGTCGATGGATCAGGATTTTTGGCATGCAGCGATACCCAACATGTTTAGGATTTCATAGGTTTATTTTTATATTAGTTCTAGGGAGAGGGGAGATTTGAATTTTGGTTTTAACTTTTGCAGGCCCCCGGGGGCACTTTCACCTTAGGGGGTCTGATTGCACCTACCATGTATCGCACCCCTACAGTGTATGGATAATTGGCTGAGGATCTGTAACACCTCTGGGGCGGTTATAGATTCTGCCAAATGACAGGTCCTGGAGTCTCATACAGGCTCCGCGCTGCCATGTTGGATTTCAATATGGCAGATAATCTCCTGAAGAAAGAGCTTTGGAAGAGGGGTCATGCCTTTCCCCACAAAAGCCACATGCACCCTCAGCCAACCGACACCCAATGTGTACAGGCAGCCATGGTCCTCGTGTTCTCGGCTGTTGTCCTGCGGCTCATCTGGGTTTTGGTTGGGTTCACACCTGGCGGATGTTACGCCTCTTCCTGTAGTTTTTGAAGTCACGCTCCTGGATTTGTGAACCTTCCATTTAATGGAAAGTTTTAAAAATTTCTGCAGCCTTTAGGTTTTAAGCGTCTTCAGTGCAGCTTCTATGGGATTACACTAATATCTCAGGATCTACAATGAAAAGGGTTAAATTGGAAATCTCCCTGCAAAAAGTAGCCCCCAGGACCCATCACCTGCAGGACTAGATGGTCATCCAAAGTGTGTGTGTGTGGGGGGTGGGGTCTCAGATCCGCAACATATCAATGATGTGGGGAGTGGGCATGTTGTAAGGGAACATGCTCAATCCTTTGTGCCTATGGGACGCAGAGGGAGTCAGAGGGAGCGACGTACAGATAACTGGCAGCAGAGATGTAATGACTAGAAAATGCGACCGTCTCATACATCGGGAGGGTGTGGGGGGACCCTAAGCTGATGTGACACTTCATGTGGGATTTCGCTTCAGAGCCCCCCCTAACATTTATCTAGAGGGGACGGGAGACCCTCAGAGCCTTGACCCTTTCCAGTAGACCCCCAGCGATCGATCCGTGATCAGCACAGCCCCCCCCCTCCCTCCGGCTCCACTTCATCACTAATGGTTGTGGCATTTATAGAAAATAATGAAGCTATTAAGGATTTAACAGGCCACAGGGTGAAACGCTCTGCAGAACGAGGGCAGACGGCAAGAGGCTTGTTCTATAGAGCGAGTTGCCATTCAGTACATTTATACAAGGATTCTGCACTCTGTCATTCCCCATCCTGCAACGGCTGATAACAGTGGGCAACAGCTTGCCTGCCCCAAGACATATATATGCAAGAACTACAACTCCCAGTATTCCTGGCGTCAGGGTCATGCAACCACAAGTCGCATGTGTCAGAGGGTTAATCATGGCTATGGCGGACGGATTAGGACCCCCCTCCCCCTCCAAATATCCTTAAAAAGTTACTCCAAAACCTATAGAAGTCCTGGCACATTGCACCAGAGCTGCAGCTACAAAGGGAAGCCCCACATCGTCCATACAGAGTATTGGGCTCCCATGAACATCCAGCCTAGAGGGGGCACCACATTGCAGGACCCCAGGGGCTCGGCACATCTAGTAGAGATGCTACAGGTGACGTCATAGAACATAGAGATACAAAGTAACTAAATGACAAATCCACAAACTTTCTGCATTTCGGGAAGGAGATTGGTTGAATTTGCATTTACTCTGCTGCGTTTCTATGATCCACAAAATAGGGGAAGGGTCCGATCACCCACACCTCACCGCTGATCCCCCCCCAGCCATCGGGAGAATGGCCCCCGTGCCATATACCCCCATAGTAGTATCCGCTTTTATGTGCCGATACATCTGAGGATTCAGGAATCTTTAATCTCCAGCTAATGCTTCTCCATACACGAGCACCCAGTATACGGAGCACCCACCTCCTGTACATGGGAGAAGCCGCCGGCTCCAGGACCTTTGTACTTGTATCAAACCAATAAAAACTCGCTGCAAACAGATTTATGGCAGAATCCAAATAAGAGCCTAGTGGAGGGTCCACAGAGTAAGGATGACGGGGTCTGCTGGGTCCCCTATGGTTCTGCAGGGTGTGAACAGAACCATAAACCAGGGACCGCAAGGGATACAGCACGCAAGAGGTTAACCTGGAACCAAACGGCTGCAGCTTTCCCATAGATTTCGGATTCTCATTTCTCACCATCTCAAGATCTCTGCTTGCAGTCAGTAAACGGGAACAATCGTCATCCAGGGTCAGACGTCCCCCTCCTGGTCCTGTACTTCACAGCTGAGGGTGCGTTACAATGGCCTCCAGTCCTCTGGGCGGTAAACACATGGGCAGCCTCTCCCCTGTCCTATTCTATCAATGTAGGTAAAATGTGACGGATCCTCAGACATGAGAAGTACAAGGGTCACGCCAGGTTTTTGGCCTCCAGGTGATCAGGAAGGTTTCCAGTCACTGACAGTAAGCGGAGAAGGGAACATATCAGGTCTCTAGGGGTTAACCTTTATGAGGTTGCATGGATACATTGTAGCCACATTCACTTCCTTCATGTTTGCTCCCATTGTAATGGTCACGCGCCGGGTATACAAGGCGTGATCAGTCAGATCTATTGTGGGGGCCGTCAGGGGTCTTCAGTGGTCGCCATAGTAATGAGATCTGTTTATTCTTGTGAGCCGCACACAAGGATACAGAACCGTAACGGGGGGGGTAATTACTTTGACATTACTAGAACATTGTAGCTTTAAATCTGTGGCTCCTTGACACACTGGGGGTTGTAGTACCACAACGTTCCCATGCCTACGTACCAGCACAGAGGAGACATCACAGGACAACATGCAGTCATCCACAGCGATCAGGTGACAGAAAGAAGGCGGCAGTTCTGCCTGAAGTGGTGAGAACAGCGATGATACGGGTGCAAGGTGTGATCAGCGCCCGAACTCTACTGCTACCTCCACCTGCCAAACACTACCCCCCCTGTGGCGCCCCCTATGGAGCAGGACAGATACATTGTAGCCGGGGGTCAGTACCTGCCGCACATCAGTGACCCCCCCTGTGGCGCCCCCTATGGAGCAGGACAGATACATTGTAGCC